>JAPZVO010000034.1:0-175000 GCA_029962745.1 Echinometra lucunter
TTATTGCTGAGCAACCGCCACATATCACGACATGCCGTTATATGACTTTTTCCTTTAAATTTTCTTGTATCTTTCGATGCCAAGTTTGTTTTGGTTGGTATATGATATGTGCACGTTTACTATACTAAATGCTTATTTTTTTTTCTTGCAACATTCAAGCCAAATTAGTAAGTAGTTTTGTTCTCTTGAGAGCAATCAGACTCTCTCTCTCTCTCTGTCATAAAACAGTCTTGTGGTCTCAACAAATTATTGTTGAGCAACACACTAATTATGGTATCTTTTCATGACAGGACCAAATGAAGGACATGAGATTGAACAGTAAACTACGTAATCGAGTCATCAGCTACTTTGACTACTTATGGGCTCGCAACAAGTAAGTCACCATTTAGCAGTGACCTCTGTTAATCTTTCTCAGTCTTTGTATGGTAGAGGACATATCGGGCTTGTATTGGTCTGAACTTCTTTGAAGTTAAATGAATGATTACCTGTTGGTATCCTTCAATATTTGTATACTTCTTTTCAGACGTTGAAATTTATATCATACCTTTTCCACTGAATATAAAGCACTTTGAGATGTCATCCTTGAGTCAGCATCTGAGTGAAAATATGTTCAGTGAGTGCATTTGGTTTCAGAACAGATATATACGTCTCCAAATTGTGTTTGAAATGTTTCATTCTTTGTGAAGATTATCAGACAAAGAACGATCATATCCCAGAGTTTTGGAGCAGTAGAGGAGAAAGCTGCACGACTCGCTATATAGCTAGTTTGTTGTTCTATTTGAGAATTAAAAACTGGCACTGAGTGGGTTAGAATGCAATGGAATCCATATGCACACACCCTTTGTTATGTTTCTTGTTAATCTTATGCTATTTTCACTACTGTCTCATCTCTCTGTGTGCAGGGGTATAGATCAGAGTATCCTATTCAGAGATGCACCATTCTGTCTTCAAACAGATCTAGGCCTTGATGTTGCTGGCAATCATCTACAGAAGGTTGGTATCTCTCTCACCTTGCTGTTTTACTTCCTGTAAAGTGTGGATAGATTATTGATAAATGTGAAATTGGTGGTTTTTTTTAACACTCATTGTCACCATCATCATTATTATCCCTCCCCTTCTCTTCATCACTTCATCATCACTACCATCATCACCATCACGGTCATTACCATCATCACCATCATCACTCACCATCACCATCATCATCATCATCATCGTCATCATCATCATCATCGTCATCATCATCGTCATCGTCATCATCGCCATCGTCATCGTCATCATCACCATCATAATCATCATCATCATCATCACCGTCATCACCATCATCATCGTCATCATCATCATCATCATCATCATCACCATTGCCATCCCCATCCTCATCATAATCACTGTTGTGCTGGACTGTCCTATGCATTTGTGAGTTATCATGCTTTTATCGAAAACTTTCACGAAATATTCCTACTCTTTTCATGTGTGTAACAGGTTGCTTTGTTCCGGGAGGCTGATGAAGCCTTCCTACGAGCTCTTTCCCTGATGCTCAAACCTGTTCTCTTCATGCCCAACGATCTGATTGTCAGACAGGGAGATGTAGGAGATGAGATGTACTTCATCTCAAGAGGAGTGGTAAGATACCTTTAAATTCTTTTTTCAACTTCCAGGAAGAGAGAGAGAAAGATAGAATTTAAAGAAAATGATATGAATAAAAAAGAGAGAGCAATAATTAGTTGTATGAAGACAAATTGTAGATGAAAATGACTGCATCTCAGATAAAATACTTGTCACAAATGAAAGAATGATAGGATTATTTTGATGTTTTTTCTAACGGCAGAAAAAATATGTCTTTTGTGAAAAATAAAGGGCCATTTTTTCCTTTTGATTGAAGACAAGTTACATTAGACAACTTCAAGCTATTTAGTATTTAATGTACCATATTTTATCAAATACAATGGAGATCTGAACAAAAATTGACATGAAATATTCAATTTCAATTTAGTCTGATCTATGCTCTTCCAGAGCTTTTAACTTAATAGTTATTTGTGATCGTTAGGCTTTTCCAAAGCATGCGCTGCTATTTGGCATACCTTGATATGCTTCAAAACACACTACCTCATTATCTTTATTTCCTACAGGTTGAAGAGCTGGAAGTCAACAGCCATTCTCGTATTGCTAGAGTCCTGGAGACTGGCGAATTCCTAGACGACATCAACCTTCTCTACGATGTCCCACGACGAACCTCATACCGGGCACGCACCCATGTGGACGTCCTTTCACTGTCGGTACACGACCTGAAGTCGGTGCTAGAGCAGTATCCGCAGGTGGAAGCGCAGATACGTCGAATTGGAAAAGAGCTGTATGGCGACTATGCCAGCAGTGTGAATGCTCAAGAGAACTTCCCCGCCAAGCAAACTGAAGTGTAAAAATCGAGCTGCCAGCTCTGTTTCGTGAAGGCAGGGCCTTTTCACCCAAAGTATTAAACCATGGTGACAAGTCATGAGCTGATGAACGGCGGGAGACGAGTGAGGTGTGAGCGAAAGAGATGATAAGAGAGAAATATTTGCATATTTATAGCCAATTGTGGCCTAAATACATTGTTTCTTGTAGACATATATTATGCAATTGTGTGCATTGTATGATGGTGTGTATTCCATAATAATTCCGTAGTGTGCAGCGTACCGATAGATACCAAGGTTTATCAATATTACTCAATATTCCCAGCTGGAGTGATGTATGTATATGATTATATATTGAAAACAGAGCCATTGTTTACTTTAAAAGTGGAAATTTGAAATTGTGTTCATGAATTTCAAACAAAAGCAACCATTTGCATAATACTATGCAATGTTGAATAGGAGAAATGGCAAAACCAGATTCAAGCACGCAATTGCTTTCGGATCTGAGGTCTGCCATGCCTGGTGTGAAATTCATGAGAGAGTTACAGCTTTTACGGTAACCTTCTACAAGGCATCTATTTATTCCTGAAGATTATAAAAGTGCTGTGATAGAGTCACAAATTCAAATAGATTTTGATGTTCATGTATGTGTTTATGTTACATACTGTACCTGTGCCAAATCATTCTAAGGTATATCTTACTGGGATACCTTGTTGCCCAAACCATAAATCTAGAGCAAATTAGGGGTGACGCAAAAAGGGAGTTCCAGAATACTTGTACTTGTACAGTGGAAACTCAGTATAAAGAGATCTGGGGGGTGTAACATAAAGAGATACAATCAATCTTGCAATCAATTGTATCTCTTTAGTATATGGTTTGCCATAGACTTACGATTGATATCAATCGTAAGATTGATTGTATGTTTTATGTTACACCCCCCTGATATAACAATATTCCTGAATAACAAGGTAATATTCTGGTCCAAGCTCTTTATATTCTATTGTTTGTAACCCTGATATAATGAGATTCCTGCTATAACGGGGTAATTTTGATGGTCCCAAAGACCTCGTTATACTGACTTTCCACTGTATATGATATTATGATATGTTAATGCATCTCCCAAATGTTATGTTTAAAAATGTGTAGATAATTACATACGTACGAAGCAACAGGGTCCTTCCTAGTTAATAAAATATCTTGAAAGGAGGATTTTTGTAAAGTTGTATTTCATGGTAATGTCATACTATTTACACTATTTATCCAGTTGTGTTATGAAGCATACGTTGTAAAAACACTTTGGGCTGAAATTTTATAGGTCATTTGTAAGTGTTTAAAAACATATTACAATTTCCGAAACCATTACCACTGATGAAATTTCATTGATGAGATGAAAATAATTGTTTAGTTAGTCTTTACAATCACATATTTTTCCTGCTGAAATGTTCAATCTTCTCAATTCTGTATTGAAGAGAAAATTAAATGATTCAACCAAGTAAGATATAAGCTTATATAGAAACAGAATATCGCTATTATCAGATATATTTAGTGCTAAAATTGAGAGACAGTTGCGTGTGTGTATATGTATATATATATGAATATTTCACACTTGTATATAACTTTTTTCATACTGTTTTTCAGAATTGTTGCATTTTAATTTGGATTCAGCTGTTTCATGTTCTCCTGTTCTATGCTGATTCAAGCTTTTGGTAGTGAATTATTGTGGAAGATCAGGATAATTGTATTTTCTTGCATTTTTAATCCATTGCTCTTCGTGTTTATTTAGTTCTTCCCATTTTATCCCTGTAAATCTAAATGGTTATTATCTATGTGTATTGGAATCTTCTTTGCAGTCATATTTGAGTTGCTTGTATTCTATGAAAAGCTCTGTATTCTGTGTGAGTTTAGCTGCACCGTCCGTTTAGTATACATGCCATTTTATCCAGTTAACAGACAGAGACTAAGGCATGTTACGCATGATGCTTCATTCAAATGCACCAATGGATTTCCAGTTCAAAAGGACATAGCTCTTGTCGGGCACCTGTTATTGGAAACTAATTGATACCCGATGCGTAAAACAAGGGTTTTAAAACTATTTTGTCTCCCTTTTTTTAACAGAGTTGAGGAAAGCTAATTGGTAGATTAATGATAATTGTAGTTGCTAGTTTCAAATGTAGAGGATACATATTTCCTTCATATTTGTGAAATGTGTAAATCAAGACTTCGTCATAGAGATACATACCTGCAAGTTGTCCATTTGGGGGAAAGGGAAGAGCAATTTTCACCTGTTACAACCTTGTGTCCCTATTTTTGTTCCAATCTGTCTACAGAAATGTATAGGAATTTCGGGAATGTCTCTACTTTTGACAGTTTCTTGATTATTTGTTCCTATTTCTTGACGTTCAGGGTTGGCAGGTCTTATCAAAAGTTGGTTACATTTACAGGTAATTTCATGGTTAAATATTCAGAAGTTATTCTAAAGGAGTCTGTCTTGTAAAATGAAAGATTGAAAAAAGGAAATTATTTAGAGGGACTTTGCTTAAGATCATCATACTATTACGCCAGATATGCTTCGCAAAAGACTTTTCAGCACGTTGATACAGAGCTTTAGAAGAAAGCTCTGTTGCATGTATGTTTCTCGGACTTGGTATATAGATGGCGCTTCACCCAATGCTGGCAAAAAATCCCGCAGGGCAACGCCATGACAGTTCGCGTATATGGACCAGTCTAGTTGCAAATACGCAAACAGATGCCGAAGCAACTATCATGTTCCACCGAACTTACATGCATATAAATTGCGCACATGTAAGGGAGCGAGCCTACCGAAAAAAATCTTTGTCAGGACTCACAAACTGTCATGGCACTGCCCTGGGATTCACGCAAGCACTGCGTAAAGCGCCGTCTATGCACCAAGTCCGGCAACTTTAACTTGTAAATGTGTATGATTTTATCTTCCTTGATTTTTACATCAGAAATCCAAATTGCTTCTTGTCAAAGTCATGTTATTTGTATTCAAATAAGCAATAAGAATCATTTTCTTTCTATGTGTTTAGATGAAAGTTTTTTTCAGTATATTCTCTTGATGTTATTAAACCAATGTTGTTTTTATAACCCATTCGTGACAGGAATTATTTAAAGCCTAATTTGATCAGCTTTTATTCTTCAAATTGGCAACACCAACATTTTTATTTTATTGCTACATTTTTCTTATAAATGTATCTGAAATGAATATAAATTGACAGAAATTGTGATGAGAAGTCAAAAAGTTGTCAATTTGCAGGGGAAAACGGTGATTTTAAACTTTTTATCACGTTGCCAATTTAAGGATTTTATTGCTTATTTTCCTTTAAAAAATTTTCAGTATCATACAACGAATATTGACGCAACCAAAATGGGCACAGTTTGTGTAGAATTTTTTGCTCTTTCTGCTCTTTCTGCTTGGTATGATTTTTAGAGCTTTGCATCAAAAGATATTAGGCCAAACCACAAAATGTGGACCTCTGTCACGAATGGGTTAATGTGGCTATACATGTATATAGAATGCCTATGTCACCTCTCCTTGTATTCATGGAGCATATCATAGATGTAGATTTCTTGCCTACCCAGAATGGGACACTAATATTTGATATTGTAGATATACATGTATGTGGTGTTCAAAATACCTGTTCAAAGCCCTAGTGGTTGCTGGGATCATGATACAAGGTTACACAACCTTATACAACAATATGTAATATTTGCATTCATCATACATCTTTTTTAGTTGTTTGTTTGAAATTTTAACCTATATTGCATTCTATACCTATGTATACATGTATTGTACTTCATTCTTTTTTTTCATGTATCTCCATATTTAAAAAGGAGAAAGCCTACCAGCTGCCTGGCTATTTACTGATACTGTATTATTTAATTAGAATACTAAAGTAGAAAGGGATATACTCTAGAAAAGATTTTTTGATATGATTATTTTTTCCCCATTTTTGTTCATGTTTGATATCATCCACCATATATATTTGGTGAATGATATGAAATGAAAATGAAATGAAAATGAAATATAAAGGAAAGTAAAAGTTGAACAAATTTGACAAGTTCATTAATATGGTAATTCTATTTAAAAATATGGACAGATTGACTAACATGTAGGATCATTATCACATTTTATTGATCATTACAAAGTTCATTTTCATGGAGATCTCTTTTGGTGTATCATGCAAATTACACACGACCATTGTATTAGGATCACTTCACTGCTTTTGATAATGTTACCGGTTTTTTCATGTGCCCCTTATATGCAATGGTACTAACTCTTTATTCCATAGTGGTTATGTATTATTAGTAGTAGTATTATGTCATATGCCATTTTGCTTGGATGCAAGTTGTAGATTTCATCAGCAGTCTTTTAAAACAGGGTGCCCTTACCTCCGAAGTGTGTTCAGTGTGTCTTGTCACCACCAGTAGTTTCTTTCCTCATTGCCCCCCCCCTCTCTCTCTCTCTCACCCTCCCTCTCTCTCACCCACACCCGCTACGCGCACCCCCTCTCTCTCTCTCACGCTCTCGCCCACCCTCTCTGCGCTCACCCTCTCTCTCTTCACCCACACCCTCTCCTCTCTCACCCTCCCTCTCACCCTCTCTCACCCTCTCTCACATTCTCTCTCACCCTCTCTCTCACCCTCTCTCACCCACACCCTCTCTCTCCCACACCCTCTCTCTCTCACCCTCTCTCTCTCACATTCTCTCTCACCCTCTCTCACCCACACCCTCTCTTACCCTCTCTCTCTCACATTCTCTCTCACCCTCTCTAGAGCTCACCCTTTCTCTCTCTCGCTCTCTACACCTCTATGGGCTCAGTCATGTACGCTGCAGTAAACCGCTTTAAAAAGGGGAAAAAGACAAAAATAAAACAAGTCAGTTGTTTTCTATGTATGAATGATAGAAGAGATGAGTAATGCAGGAAAGGACCTACGTATATTCAAAACTCAATTCTTCTTTCTATGTAATAGTGTAATCTGTGTTAATTGTTCATGGAATTTTTACCATGTATATATAGTGTATAAAGAAAAGCATTCGTCATCATAATGCTTGTGAAAAGTTTCAGACTTGGAAAAGAAGTTGTTTGAAATACAGTGTTCTTATATAAAATATATGTTGCCATTCTAATATATATGCAAGCGTTTCTGATTGCTTCTTATATTGAAAACCGATACACGGTGATAAACAATTAATTGCATTGAAATGCACTGTGCAGTGTGAGCACACTATATATTGAATACAAATTTAAACATTGTAGCGTAAAAATTTGTCTTCTGCTTAAATGTATATTTTTCCCCCGTAGAAGCGCTTTATACATGTGTAGCTATATTTATTTTCTTCTCAGGCTGAATACAGTTCATAGTAGAGAAATTATAATGCCAAAGAAATTGCACGAGTTTAATGAATAGATCCTCCTTCAAGAATTGCCCTGCACAATTACAATTATGATCCATATCTCTTCATTTGTCTGCTTACAAGTAGATGACGATAGCACTATCTACGAATATCTGGGGGGGGGGGGAACCCTTCAGTACATTCAATGGCAACATTTTATGTGCATGTTACCAAATGGGTAGGAGATAAGCGCATCTTGGCTATGTAAGTGTAGCCTTTGATCAAGGCACTTCTGGCAGCGATTATTCTTTAATCGCTGCTCAATAACTTGAATGTGAGATTTGGTCTATTCCGTCAGGCGGCTGAATGCGGCGCAATTCTGTTCCATATACAGTTGCTCACGGATATCATAGAAATCTTTCATTTAGAGGGTTCATAGAGAAGTCTCAAGTGTGACAAGTACCCTTAATTGAAGGCTAATCAGATTTATGCTAGCATGATTATTTTTTTCCTATAGACACGTTTCAGGCATCAGTTTCTAGTATTCTGTCATATCGTACAAAGCTTTATCGCATAGATTTTGTAGAAATGATAGTGATAACATTCTATGACGTGACATGCATTCGTAACCACTTTTTCCTTCATATGGACTTGGAAGGCATGGTTACTATGAGCGTTATTTGAATATGATTTGCCTATGATCATAGTGTAGTTTTACTGTATATTTGGTATCAGATACATTATAAAATGTTTGATGTATTTGATTTCTCTCATTTATTCTCGTGATTTATTTGTTTAAGAACTATCTATTTCATGAATCTTTCTTTCCGCCTACTATTCTTTCTTCGGTTACTTGGCCGTGAAATGCTGTTGATTTATTCTGTTTTTGCCCAGTACCATAATGATATGTTTATCAGATTGGTTCGTTGTATTTTCACACTGCAATAAAAGTTTCCAGTGTGTTTTACGAATGTTTACTGTCTCTTGTCATGGTCTACTTATTTGCAAGTCTTTTGTTTTTAATGTGGTCGTGATGTCTCACAGTTTTAAAGGAGAATGCAGCCCAAGCATTGGTGTGCTCTTAGTGAATAAAGATGACCAAGAAGAGTAAACAGTGAAAGTTTGAGCAAAATTGGACAATCTGTTCAAGACTTATGAATTTTCAAAGTTTCAGTAAATCCTTACGATGGAGATGCTTAAGTTGGCAACTTTGCCAGCATCTGTGATGTCATCGTGGACAACTCTCAATTCATTTTGTACATAATTTTTCAAAAAAAATTATTTATATGAAATTTCAAGCCAGGAATCAACACAGTTCTTCCCAAAATGCTTGCAGAATTAATATAGCCATGTCATACTCAAACGATAAATCTTTTTTTTTTCTTGAAAATAAAAAAAATGTTAAATTTTGTGTACAAAATGAATGGAGGGTTGTTCATGATGACATCACCAATACTGGCAAAGTTGCCAATTCAAGGATATCACAATAAGGATTTACTTAAACTTTCAAATATCATAACTCTTGAACAGACTGTCGGATTTCCTTCAAACTTTCAATGTTTAGTCTTCTTGTTCTTCATTATATAAGCACACTGATGTCTAGGTTACATTCCCCCTTTAAGATTTCCTCTTTCCCTCCCTCCCTCTCCTGCTTTCTCTCTCCTCTTCTCTCTCTCCCTCTCTCTCTCCTGCAATTTCCTCCTCTGTCTTTTGTCCACTCTCTCTTCCTCCATTTTCTCTCCTTCTTTCTCCCCCTCTCTCCGCTTTCCTGCTTCTTTTATTCCCTTCCCCTCTCTCTATATCGGGCTTTTCCCTTAGCATTTTTTTTAAAGAACCTCTGTCGTCTCTCACCATAGCGGGATTACTTTAAGTGTATCGATCCGAGTATCTCCTGTTTTGACTTTTTTCTCTCCCGCTCTCCTGCTTTCTCCTCCCTCCCTCTCTCTCTCTCTCTCTCTCTCTCTCTCTCTAATCTCCCCTTCCCCGTCTCCCTTCTCTCTAGATAAGATTCTGTTTCTTGCTCTTTCTTCTCTTTATCCTGCACGTTTTCCCTGTGTCTTTCTTTTATCCTCTATTTCTCTTTCTCCACCGGTTTCTCACCTGCTCTCTCTCTTTCTTTCTCTCTTTCTCTCTCTCTCTCTCTCTCTCTCTTTCGTCTGTCCTACTGTATAAGATACGGACGAACTGTAGAACAGAATTTAATTTTTTTGGCGGAGACAAAACCATGGAAGCACCGCAAACAAAACAAAAAGAATTAGCCGAGTAGAATTTGAATACATGCAAGCATATGGATGTGAAACATACTAGTAGGTCTAAAAAGGAGCAAAGAATAAGAAAGGGTGAGAGAGAGAGAGAGAGAGAGAGAGAGGGGGGGGAGTGGTCGGATTGGCGAGAGATTATGGAGTCTGCTTGCGTATAGGTAAGCACATTGCATACATTTAGCCTCTAATTGAATCTTTCCTGGATAAGTCATGAACTGCATACAGTATTTTCAGTCTCATCAGACTGGTGGCCCTGAAGTACGCCGCTCAAGGACAGGTTATGTGCACTGTGAATTTCGCGGCCAAGTCGTGAAATTCGCGATTTTGGTCTCGAAATTCGCAACCACAGGACGCGAACGCAACTTGGCCGCAAAGTTTAAGACTTTGGACGCGAACCTTGCGACGTGGCCGCAAAATTGACGACTTTGGTCGTGAATATCGCGACTTGGCCACAAAATTCACGGCAACATGAGGGAACATGACCTGCCGTGGAGCGTATTTCGGGGCCACCACACGCCACCATATTATGGCCGCCTGGTTAGGCAACTAGATATTGACGCTCTAAATATATCTGGATTAGATTTGGGTTGGGGTTTGCCGCGACATTATGAACAATGCTCGCGCAATCCCTGCGCCCTCATTCGGTTAAGTTGCGAAAGTCACTCTAGCGCAAGATGGGTCGACAACAGGACCATTTAACACAATGCATAAGTCGCTTTTTCTGCTCCTGAGACTCGTTCTAATTATAGACTCTATGTAACACTTCATATTTTCCCTGGGCTTTCACTGATAACACTACTAACTCATTCTTCTTCTTCCCTGCGCTTGGTATCCCCCGGTCACTCGCGGCGTCTGCCATCTTGAAAACAGTTTTCCTCCGGTGTATGGCGCGCCGTTTGTCCCTTAAAGACGATGAACTCAGTTTATCGATCGAAACTTTGTTTATCGTGAAAAAATCTGTTTATCGGCGATAAACTTAGTTTTTCAACAATAAACTCAGTTTATCGCCGATAAAAGAGATTTTTTCCCCCATGAACAAGGTTTCTCACTTGATAAACATAGTTTTTTGAAAAACAGAATTTTTCTTGATAAACTGAGTTTTTCACTTGAAAAACAGAGTTTCTCGAGAAACTCTGTTTTCGCTTAAAAAACAAAGTTTATCGCTCAATAAACAGAGTTTGTCGATTCGATAAACAGAGTTGTTGAAATTCCATAAACAGAGTTATTTTAGATTTGCCGACAGAGGGCGCTGTGGTACTGTGTTACCTGAATTTACCAAACTCCCTATGCAGGTATGTGGGGAACCATATGAACCAATTTCTAAGCTGTTAGCTAAATTGTTTCTGAAATTGTTAAAAACTTGTGTTTTCTGCTGATGAGCACTCCACAGAGTGGATTTGGTGCTATATAAGTTACATGTGTTATCATTATATACCTAAAATCGACCATAGGGCGAAGCCAAACGATGGGGTTTATTGCGTCACAATAGGGCGGAGACGTTAGGGCGAAAAAAGTGTACGTTAAGGAGAAGCAAAACAATAGGCCGAGAACAAAAGAATTCGCCCTATGGTAGGAATTAGGATTATTATCATCATTATTCATTTTTTCCGCAATTATTATTATTATCATTATTATTATTATTATTATTATTATTATTGTTGTTATTATTATTATCATCATTATTATCATTATTATCATTATTGTTGCTATTATTCAGAAGTTACATTGATAGGTTATATGGATTGACACTGCTAGAATGTTTAAATAGTAGGCCTATTATAAGTATTCACACTAGAGATTCCTGCCTCCAGAAATGTTTGCTGATCTCTTGCTATATCGAAATTAGAATTACACATATTTGCTAATAAGATAATTTTCTTCTCTCTATTTTCTTTTTGTCTTTCAATTTCTCTTAACCTCGAGTGAAATCTGATGTTGATGTTGCTTTTGTCAGTGTTGTTGTTGATGATAACGATGAGGATGATGATTCTTTTGTAATTGAGGTTGATTGCACCCACATTATGTCAACCCACTCTTAAAATATTAGGGGCGCCTACCTTCATGTCCCTTTGCACACCCCCCTCCCCCCGATTGATGCCCATGATTGCAGCCATATGTAAGAGGAATTTATCTGTTTTGGGGAGGGCCAGGAGACATGCATGTTACTGTACGTTGTTGATACATTGCTGATGTAATGATCCATAGTGTTTCAAAAGGAAACCGTAAAACGGTGGAGGATGGGGGGGGGGGGGGGGAATTAAAGAACGAATTATATGCCTCGCATGGGTCCAAGTGTTAATTTTTTCATTTCCAAAAATACAAAAATAAAAAATGAAATTTAAAACAAATGAAGAAATCAAACATACATAACTATTTATATTTTTTTGTTGTTACAATGACAGGATACGTTTACATAATTTGAAATATGAAACAAAGTAAATCTACAAAAGAATATATAGTATAAGCTCTTATGGAAATGGAGGGATCCACTATTAAAAAAAAACAATGCTTATGGAGCGTGGATCCCTCAAATGATAATGATATTGTAAACATAACTTGTGTTAAATTTAATGATCAACACAAAATAAAGTCAAAATCAGAACTACATGTTTTACTGACGGCATTGCCATATAAAGCGAAGGGGGCTTAAGCTACTGGGGTAACACTGACATTTTTTAAATGATTGATGATATGAGAGAAGAAATTCTCACAAGTCTGGCAGACAGTACGGTAAATGAATGAATCATTCAGTGCGCATGCGTTATTATGTTAATAAGTTACAAAAATCTAATACATATTCATAAATATTCATGAAAATGTGATACGCGCTGCGCGCAAGCCAAAACAAGCCTGATTTTCGCTGGTATTCGGAAAAATGATTTGCGCCATAGGTTTGTAAAAGTTTGTGCATTAAACGTGGGATCAATTTGACCCTCCATACCCCTCACGCCTGATTTTCGCTGGTACTCGGAAAAAATGATTTGCGCCATAGGTTTGTAAAAGTTTGTACATAAAACGTGGGATCAATTTGACCCTCCATACCCCCCCCCCCCCCCCCCCCTTCCATGGCTGGACGGATGAAGAAGCGGAGTTTCACCCCCTTGTGCAGCATCTGCAGCATGTGCCACAGCGCCCACTCTCGGCAAAGCTAAAATAACTTTGTTTATCGAATCTCGAAAAACTCTGCTTTTCGGTTGATAAACTGAGTTTATCGAAAAACTCTGTTTATTACCTGAAAAGAGATGAGGGCATAAAGCGTTGCTTATCGAACAACTCAGCTTATCGCTCGAAAAATTTATTTTATCGGCGAAAAACTTAGTTCATCGTCGAAAAAACTTAGTTTTTCGAGTGATAAACTTAGTTGATCGATCGATAAACTGAGTTTATCGCCTTGATGGGGCAAACGGCTTCTTTCTTTTTTTTTGGTGAAACGCGAATTAACAAGAATTAATGAAAAGTGACTGGAGAGAAGAATAGGCAGATACAAACATTTGTGAGGAATGAGCGTTTGCTACATTAGTTTAATGAATATAAACTTGATATTCCAGAACGCAAAAGATTATGATTTACAAGAATTATATATTCCACATTATTACCTCTTGTTTGTTCATTATTTAAATGACGCAAAGATTCTTGTTTTCATGTCTAATACACAATGAATACTCTTACTTGTTATGCATGTATTATATCCAAAATGTACCTTACAAGTTGCGCTCATGTTGAATTTCTTTGAAAGTTCATAAAAGCATGAAAGGAACATTCTCTGTCTATACATTCCGATTACACAACAATGCACACTATTTAGATTTCTTTCAAGTCCTCTGTACAGTAGGTGATTTAAGGTTCACCTCAACAGGGATCCATTATTTTATTTCCGGCCATTGTGATGCATATGTAATAAAACGAGTTGAACTCATGCCTTTATCATGTCTTTATCAGTATTCTCTTTAAAAAAACAAACAAACAAAAATTACATTGCGATAGTACAGTAAGATACAAGCAAGTAACATTATTTTTTTTTTACACTGACGACTGTCTTGGAAATTCTTTTGAATGGCCGTTCACACTTCGTGGTATTTGTTTAAAACATACATCTTCTAGGCGACATGCAAAAACCCCATCAACAAGTTTCAACGCTGGCATGATTCATGATTCAAGATGCAAAATTCAAGATTAATTTTTTAATTTATCCTAAATGTACGGTATGTACAACAACAATATAATTCATGACACGATAATTTCAAATTGAAAAACAAAAACCGTAACTGGTGTACACAAAGGCCTTTTGCACTATCCAGGGCCGTACGCAGATTTTTTTTTTCCTGGGGGGCAAGATGCGTAGAAATTTTCGAAGAACCTCAAAAGAGAGGGAGTGAATTTTTCACTTTTGTTTTTAAATTTCTGCTCCCTTCCTGTACATAGTGTCAGTGGGGAGGAAATAAAAATGAAATCTGATCTATTTTCATTGATGATTATTGTTCGTTCTGCTGAGAGTTTTTTCAAGGAATTTGGCACATATCTTCCTGAGGTCATTAACTAACGGGATCGTGCACCAAATTTAGTATCCGATAAGGCGCGGAGCAGGGACAAAGCCCTAATATTTTTCTCCTCATTTGCATATTTTCTTGTCTCTTTCGCTCATTGAAGCATACAAGATCGGGATTTCCATAAAAAAATCAGATCAGAGGAACTTGAATTTTAAGTATCGAATAGCTGCAGTTTGTACTCCAGACTACAAACTTTGAAAAAGCTCTATGGCCAATAAAGAGCATGTAATAGCATGTAAATGGATTCAACAAAAGCCTTTGATTCGCTTGACCACCAGATTTTACTTCAAAAACTTCACCCTTATGGATTTCATGGAGTTGCTCTTTCCTGGTTTGAGAGCTGTTTATCTAACAGACAACAATATGTAGTGTATAGTGATTTTTCTTCAAATTTCCTACCAATCAAATGTGATGGTCCACAAAGGTCAATATAAGGCCCGTTAATTTTTCAAATATATATTAATGATTTCAGCAATATAAAGTCTCTCTTATCATGCATATTATTCGCAGATGACACCAAAATCTTCTGCTCACATCATAAATCAAGCCCAGCAAATACACTTAATAATGAGTTGCCAAAACTATCTTTGTGGTTTAAATGCAATAAATCGTCCCTTAATATCAATAAAATAGATTTCATGTATTTCAAATATGTAAATACTCATCAGTGCCCACGTCAATGACTTTCCTTACAACATACTTATATATAATGTATCTCTTGAAAGAAAGGAACAAACGAAATTTTGGGATGCCATTATAGATGAAAATTTATATTGGAACCAACATATACGTCATGTAACTACTTCTATTTCTAGGAATGGTACTATACTGTAAAATTATACAGTTATATCCCTTGTGAAACGCTCATTATACTTTTAGTTCATTGATATTTCCGTATATAACATATTGCCATTTAGTATGGGCTACCAGCAACAAAACAAAAAATCAGCTCTATTTTCTTATTGCGAAAGAAAGCCGTTCGCATTTATGATGTCGGTTTACATTATTTATCGCACACAAGACAGATATTTATCAATTGAAAAATTCTAACGGTATTTGACATTAATTCACTACACAGTTTACTGCTTATATCTAAATTACATGCTCCCTAATTCTCCTCAACTAAAGCTGTTTACGCCTGTCCAACTCGCAGTTTCTCCATTCTTCATTTGGTCAACCCAAAATTACTTACCGCCCATCGGTCCATAAGACCATGATCCAGACCTTTGGAATCCTCCCCCAGAATTACCTAATAGTTCCCTCTACCCATTTAAAGTCAAAGTTAGAACCACGTTTCTATCAGAATATTCAAGGTAAAATTTTTATGCCAACTCTTCAGTCTTTTCATAACGTCATCTTTTCTACTATATGAATCATTACCAATATCATATTCATCATCGTCATAATTATCAGCATCATCATTTCATCATCAATCATCATCAACATCATCATCATCATCATTGTCACTATCCTTTTAGGCTAGGATTTCAGTTATCTTTATCCATTCTGCTGCTTTACCATGTTTATCTAGTTAAAAACATTTGATGGGGTTGCCCTATTTTCAAGCATATTGCTTTTAATGGCAATCCTTCTTCCGCAAATGATTTCATGTTTAATGAATTACAATAATTTGAAAATCTATCATTTCTTGTTTTTTTTTTAAAGATTGTTACGAGTACTTGTGCGATGATGATTATTGTCAACTTTTTTTTGTATATTATGTTACCAAATGTTAATATGAACGCGGAAAAAAATAAATCAAATCAAATCAAATTAAACGTGCAAATGATGTTTGATTAATTTATTCAGCTCAAGAGGACTGACTCAAATGAACTTTCATCTTGAATGATCAGTTGTATAAAAAAAGATTCTGAAGTATTTTCAGATCTTTATTTGCATTCCTAAGAGTACAGTGTCACATTAAAGGTGTGAGTACTGTGTCTGTATTTGTAATTTGAAACGCTCATTATACTTTTAGTTCGTTGATATTTCCGTATATAACATATTGCCATTTAGTATGGGCTACCAGCAACAAAACAAAAAATCAACTCTATTTTCTTATTGCGAAAGAAAGCCCTTCGCATTTATGTCAGTTCGCATTATTTATCTCACACTAGAGAAATATTTATTGAATTGAAAAACCTGTCAAGACAAACATTACAAACATTGCAAACACACAAACCAACACCACATGTATAATTATGTTTGGATATCGCCGCTGATCATCTCTATACTCCTGGTTATCGCTTTTTTCCAAGTGATACCTCTTCTCATTGTGATCTATTTCCTCCTGGTGATCTTTGATCTTCTGGTGATCTATATTTGCCTGAAGATCTCTATTCTCATTGTGATATCTATCCGGGTGATCGCCATTGCCTGGGCAATCTCTTTCCTCCTGGTATTTTTTACCTTCCTGATAATCTCTATTCGTCTGATGGTATCCGTTCTCTTGCTGATGCTTATCCTTCTGGTAATCCTTTCTCATCTGATAGTTTCTACTCTCTTGGTCATCTCTACCCCCCTTGATATCTCCCTTATCTTTGTGATCTCTCTGCTCTCTGTGATCCTCTAGGTGATATCTATCCTCTTGGTGATCCTTATCTTCTTGGCAATCTCTATTTCTCCGTTGGTCTTTATTCTCCTGGTGCGTTTTATCCTCTTGGTAATCTCTCTTCTCCTGGTGATTTCCTTTCTGTTGCTGATTTCTCTCCTCTTTATCATCCATCTCCTCTTGATGATCTCTCTCTTTATTAGGATTCCTACCATCCCGGTAATCTCTATTCTCCCATTGGTCTCCTTTCTGCTGGTCATCTTTATTTGTTTGATGATGTTTGCTCTCCTGATGATCTCTATCTTCCTTAGGATCTTTATCCTCCCGGTGATCTGTATTCGTCCGATAGTCTTTTTCCTTCTGGTAATCTTTATTCCCCCGGCGGTCTCTCTCCTCCTTGTAATCTCCATTTGTGCGATGTTCTCTCTTCTCCGCGTAATCTCTATTTGTTCGAAGGTCTCCCTCCTCCTCCTGGTGATATATATCCTCTTGGTGATCTCTATCTTTACTGGGATCTTTATGTTTCCGGTCATCTCTACTCGTTGAGCGGTCTCCCTCCGCCCGCTGATCTGTATTCGTCCGGTGGTCTCTCACCTCCTGGCAATCTTTATTCGTCTGATGATTTATCTTCTCCTGGCGACCTCTCTCTTTATTAGGATCCTTATCCTCCCTGTAATCTCTACTCGTCCAGCGATCTCTCTCCTCCTGGTAATATCTGTTGGTTGGATGGTCTATCTCATCCTGATGATATCTATCCCCTTGGTGATCTCTATCTTTGTTAGGATTCCTACCATCCTGGTAATCTCTATTCGGCCATTGGTCTCTTTTCTCCTTTTGATCTTTATTCGTCTGATGGTGTTTTCTCTCCTGGTGTTCTCTATTCTCTTGGTGAGCTCTGACTTTCTTACGATCTTTATCATCCCGGTGATCTGTACTCGTCCGGTGGTCTCTCACCTCCTGGCAGTCTTTATTTGTCTGATGATTTCTCTTCTCCTGGCGACCTCTCTCTTTATTAGGATCCTTATCCTCCCTGTAATCTCTACTCGTCCAGCGATCTCTCTCCTCCTGGTAAGATCTGTTGGTTGGATGGTCTATCTCATCCTGATGATATCGATCCCCTTGGTGATCTCTATCTTTATTAGGATTCCTACCATCCTGGTAATCTCTATTCGGCCATTGGTCTCTTTTCTCCTTTTGATCTTTATTCGTCTGATGGTGTTTTCTCTCCTGGTGTTCTCTGTTCTCTTGGTGAGCTCTGACTTTCTTACGATCTTTATCATCCCGGTGATCTGTATTCGTCCGGTGGTCTCTCACCTCCTGGCAGTCTTTATTCGTCTGATGATTTCTCTTCTCCTGGCGACCTCTCTCTTTATTAGGATCCTTATCCTCCCTGTAATCTCTACTCGTCCAGCGATCTCTCTCCTCCTGGTAATATCTGTTGGTTGGATGGTCTATCTCATCCTGATGATATCTATCCCCTTGGTGATCTCTATCTTTATTAGGATTCCTACCATCCTGGTAATCTCTATTCGCCCATTGGTCTCTTTTCTGCTGGTCATCTTTATTTGTTTGATGGTGTTTGCTCTCCTGATGATCTCTATCTTCCTTAGGATCTTTATCCTCCCGGTGATTTGTATTCGTCCGATAGTCTTTTTCCTTCTGGTAATCTTTATTCCCCCGGCGGTCTCTCTCCTCCTTGTAATCTCCATTTGTGCGATGTTCTCTCTTCTCCGCGTAATCTCTATTTGTTCGAAGGTCTCCCTCCTCCTGGTGATATATATCCTCTTGGTGATCTCTATCTTTACTGGGATCTTTATGTTTCCGGTCATCTCTACTCGTTGAGCGGTCTCCCTCCTCCTGGTAATCTCTATTTGTCCGACGGTCTCCTCTCTCCTGGTCATCTTTAATCGTCTGATGGTGTTTGTTGTCCTGGTAATCTCTATCCTCTAGGTGAGCTCTGACTTTCTTACGATCTTTATCCTCCCGGTGATCTGTATTTGTCCGGTGGTCTCTCACCTCCTTGCAATCTTTATTCGTCTGATGATTTATCTTCTCCTGGCGACCTCTCTCTTTATTAGGATCCTTATCCTCCCTGTAATCTCTACTCGTCAAGTGATCTCTCTCCTCCTGGTAATCTCTGTTGGTTGGATGGTGTATCTCATCCTGATGATATCTATTCCCTTGGTGATATCTATCTTTCTTAGGATCTTTATCTTCTCGGTAATCTTTACCCTTCTTGTGATTTCTATTCTCCTGGAGAGTACCCTGATGATCTCCATATGCCTGGTGATAGCTGATATCCCGGTGTTTTATGTTCTCCTGGTGTTCTGTATAAGCCGGCTGATTTTTACTTAACGGATAATCACTGCCCTCCCGACGACCTCTGTCCTCCCGAAGACCTGTATTCTTCAGTTCTCTTGGTATGTAACCAGGCATCCTCGTGATGAAACCGCGTTCGATGCACGAGTAGGCCATGTCAATGACAGACTTCTTTATGTCAATCATCTTTCGGACTTGTTCGTGGTTCCCCTAGAAAGTGATAAAGGGTCAAACGACAAGAATATTAGTAGATGGCAAGTTTCAATGTTTCTTTAAACTTTTCTGTAGAATCTGATTTTTTTGCTATTTTCCCTATTTTGGGGGTGCTGGACACGAAACCACTTGCTGTCTTTTTGTAATACGGCGTGTCCCATAATGAGGAAATCTGCCCTTTCCCATCAATTACTAGAGAAATGGCTATATTCTAATAAACTTTCATCATTCATGCCAAAGAGACAAAACTATTCCTTCCGCTCCCGTGATCATGGTGATGAATAATATGTCACGATACTGCCTCGCATGCAATAATAATAATAATAATAATAATAATAATAATAATGATAATAAGAATTGCTATTGGATTAAAACGATGTGCTTGCAATGATGCCGTGAAAGGTGAGCGATGACAAAGAAACAAAAGAAATGTTAATTTAGAAGAAAAATATTGGACTATAATTAAAGGCATTGGTTAACATTGTTATGATTTTAAAAAATCTCGTTTTGTTACTTGAAAATGGGATAAACATAAGGGTTGTAGTGTAAAATACCAGTCTGAAAGTTTCAAAGTATAATATCCACAGGAAGTGTGTTTAAATATCAAAAATGTGAACCAATGTTTGAAAAAATATACGAGACTCGGTTGCACAGAATAGACATAAGGAGTGCGCATGCGCGTATGACTCACCTTACCGTACTGTGCATTGGCGTATCACGCGGCGGGAGGCACATAACGGCATTTTCAAATTCAAGCAAAGCGGTCCTCTTAGTGAGTGTCTCGTGAGACGAAGGATAATAAAAATGCCGTTTGCGTCTAACTTACACGTTTTCATTCCAAATTATGGTTGATTTCAGGGTTTTGAGTACAAATAGAAGTAATCATACACATGTTTCATCTTAGTTTGAGATTTTTTTAAAATCAGCTGCTCACAAAGTTAGCCAATGCCTTTAAAGAGAGGAAGAGACTGTAAGTGTAGAGAGGAAGTTAGAAACTAAGGCATGGACCGAAAAATAACCAAATGGCGGCTAGTCGGTACCCCAGAGCCATATCGGAAAGTGAAAAAGCCCAGTCACAAAAATATGGTGTTAAGCAATATCCATAACAAAATTGGTAGGAATCGGAATACTGAAAGGGACATAAAAATAGACTGCAAGCATGGCAAGTATGTACAGGATTTAAAGCTACATTTTTAGAATTATGGCCCAAATGGCCATCCATAGGAAACAAATACTCTAAAAACGCAAGTTTTCGATTTCCTCCATAGGCATAACGTGCAACTATTTTTCAGCCATAAATTGATATATATCTTGAAGGTATTATAAGGTTATATGCCATGTTTAGTATTAATGGAAAGACAATTTTATCGCGATCATTTTGAGACTACTCTAACTTGCAGATAATGTAAGACAAAGAAGTTATGCTTTTTTATATAAGCAAACGAAAGTAATGTTTAACCGTTAAATAAAAGCAAAATGTGAAAACTCGGCTTCGATATGACCTGCATTTGCCCACCAAAATGTGTCTGCAACTTTTAAACGCGATTGCTCAACAATTAATTAATGGGTCATTTACGATATCGATATCGATGTCCGTCACAGACATTGTGTACAACTTTTCGGCGGAAACTGCGTGGAATGTGTATTCTACCCGGCGTTCTGTTAGAATTTACTCGAAATTTTCTGTGACAATGTTGGTTGTATTTGGCATCTACGAAAAGAGAATTTCATTGCGGTCATTTTGGGACTATTTTTAATGCCGCGCAATGTGATACAAAAATAAGGCGCCGTTTTGTAAGGCAATGGAAAATAAAGGTTTTTTACGATAATCTCGTGCTGACGTCAGCTGTTGTTACCAAACCTGGCAGACAGTCGTCAAATACATTTATACAAAATCCTGCCAAATCCCAAATGCCTAGATACAAGATTTGAGAATTGAGAGCAATTTGAAGTTATTCCTCCATTTTCTTCAGTATCATGATATAGGACAGCCATTTTGGCTAATTTCGTCAGTGATGAGGTACATATTTTTTTAATTGCCTGGAGAGAGAGCATCTCTTGAACTACTTAAATCCAGAAGAGGGTACTGGTTTACCTATGCATGACGGAATGACGTTAATGGAAAGACAAGCATTTTCAGAACTTTAGAGGGCGCTATTTCTATGAGGCGTAATTACTGATGCGTGAAAATCGGCGCAATTATGTGGAATCATGATCTAAAAATTCCCTGAAAATGTGAGTTTGAAGGAAGCTGAAACAGCAAAGTTATAGTATTTTTTGTTTTTACATCTCTGCACTTGATGAAATTTCAGATTTTCGAATGGACACGGTTTTGGATTTGCATTATGAAAATGAAGATGACATTTTGAAGGGTATAATTTGAATGCATATAAAAGAACAAATCTTAGACTATCTATAGCATTTTATTAGAAGTCTGTAGCATAAAGTATGACGAAGATAGAGAGTAAGAGAGAAAGGCATAAAAATGGACTGAAAATAGACTGAAAATTGACGAAATGGCGCGTGGATGGTCATGCATGAGTGATTTTGAAATAAAGATACATCGTCAAGTAAACAAATCTCTGAACTGAAACCATTTTCAAATTTCTGAACTGAAACCATTTTCAAATCTCTGAACTGAAACCATTTTATTTTATTTTCGGACTATCGAACCTTCGGAATAACGAACATTATTTTATTTTCGTATAAACGAACCTTTGGAATAACGGACATGATTTCATTTTCGGATTTACGAACTTCGGACTAACGAACCTTATTTCATTTTCGGATTAACGAACCTTCGGAATAACGAACATGGTTTCATTTTCGAACTAACGAACCTTCGGAATAACGAACATGATTTCATTTTTCGAACTAACGAACCTTTCGGAATAACGAACGTTTAGAATAACTCCACAAATGTTCGGATTAACGAACCCTTTTCATTTTCGGACTAACGAACATGCATTTTGCATGTTTCGGAATAACGAACCTTCGGAATGACGAATCTTCGAATAACGAGCTGTAACCAAAATGAAAGCATGGAGAGGATCGATGAATGGCCATTCATTGTGTGTATTACTTCATGGTTTAAAATCGTTTTAAGTTGTCATGGCAAATGTGGTGTCATATCAAAAAAAGACAAACTTGACTTCATATGATGGGATACTGGATGAAATCGATGAAGAATAGATAGCTGTGGAAATTTAGGTTTCCGCTTTAATTAAACACACTGTATAAAATGAAGTACGTGTAATTTATGACAGCAATAACATTTTCTTCTACTTCAAACAAGAGGAAATAACAAAAAAGCTACATACAATAAGGCGGTACATAACTCACGGCAAGATGCAAGGGTAATGCCTTGGCTATCCTACAAGGACATCCACCCTGTCTTCATTTGGAATTAAACATTTTTTCTGCTTATCTTTTTTCATATTGTAGGCTGTATTTCGCCAGTTGCCTTCTGTTTTGTATACAGTTATGTAGACACAACACTGATTAAACCGATAAGAACATGAATAGTGTAAGCGGCTGTGAGAAATTCATGTTAACGATCTAGGCCCTGTTGCGCAAAACTTTCCATTAATCAATTACCATAGTGACACCCAGCGCATGGGTATAGATCGGGGGGGGGGGATGAGGGATACATCCTGAAGTCCCCTGTTTTCCGTTTTCTAAAATGCAAATTCCGTGTTCTTCGGTGTTCTAAACTTCAAATTCCGTGTTCTTCGGTGACATGTACAAAACATATGATAAAGCAAGTGTAAATAGTGAAAATCTTATAAAAAACGCAAATTTTCTTATATACACGCACTGCAGTATGCAGATGAAGCTTGGCGAATACAATGCTAAACTCTGTGAACTGGTTTGATCAGCAGATTTTCCACTGATTCACGGTTTTGTTTTATTGGTTTTTACTTTGATTTTCATGATTTTTCACTGTACTTTTCGTAATTCAAATTTTTTGGAATGAAAAATCGCGTTTCCCGTGAAATTCCTTGAATTCAGCGTTCTTCCCGAATTCCGTGAATTTTTTCCGTTTTCCGTATCGCGGAAAACTTGGGACTTTAATATACCCCCCCCCCCCAATATTTTGGTAAGGAGATCGGCCTGTAGAATCATCCCCCAATAATTCACCATGAAAACATGAAAAATAACATAGCCTTTTATAATCCTCGAAAAACAAAAACACAAGTTAAGACAAAGGCATAGATAGAGAATAAAGAGCAAAGAAGCATTTTTTTTCAAGGAATATGGTGTGTTTTTGAACAAAACTTGAAACTGAGAAAGCTGAATTCCAAACATTTTGACACTTCAAGAAATCGAATAAAGAATTTGAGCACAAAGACGATTCATTTATACGCAAATACACGCAGAATTAAAGTTGCAGCAATCCCTATTGATCAGGCAGTCTATTCACTGAGTGGATTCTTGCTGTCATCTTCATCTCTTTGTTCTCGGAGAAGGGGTATAACCCCCCCCCCCCCTAAGTGGTGTATAAACTTATGACAGTCAAAACATGTGCCGATCAAAGTCATTCCAAATGCATGAGGCAATGGATGTCCGGCAAGGAAAGGTGTCAGCGTCCAAAACGATGCATTGGTTGTTTGAAAGTGAGGCATCGCATCTTGCCGAACAAACACGCTATGCATCGTTTTAACACTTTCCCTTGCCTGACATCCATTGCCTCATGCATTTGGAATGACTTTGATCGAACATGTTTTGACTCTTATTTATAGCCAACGGTTTCTTTTAATGGGTTGAAAATGCTCCTCTAGCTATTTGTCTTACAAGACCAACACTAATATGAAATCGGTGCTTGCGTTTTATTAACTGTTTTCAAATCATCGACTTTAATTCCAATTTGGCCAGCGAGCAAAAAAAAAACAAAACAAAACAAAACAAAACAAAATAAAAAGAGAAACAAACAAAAAAACACTTTTCTTGTAATAATATTTGGAACATAAAGTGAGTATTATTGTTGCAGGTCAAGACGGGCACAATAATGCATAAGGCAATGTTAATAATGTATTTTGGCGAGCGAGCGTAACGAGCAAGCGAAAATAAAAACACTTGTCTTTTGATTTTGGCAGCATAAACTGCTTGGGTTTTGATGCTGCAGGTTGGGGCAGACAATATCGTGTTTCGGGTGATGTGCTTTCCTTATTTGATTTATTGTTAAAGGTCGGGAGCGTGCACCATATGAGGCAATCGATATTAATTCCAAATTGGCGAGGGGGCGTAGCGAGTGACCAAAAAATGTCTCCTTTAGGCCTAATTACGTTTGCTACATAAACTGGACGTTATTTTTGCAGGTCGGGGTGCGCACATTCGTGTTTAATACAGCAATGCTAATTTCATTTTTTTGCGAGCGATCGAAAAATTACACTTCTGTAGACTGTTTTCATGCTAATTGGTACATAAACTGGGTTTTATTTGTGCAGGTACAGGTCAGGATCCGGAATTAAAAAAAAAAAAAGGGGGGGGGGAATCAGCTTTTTACCCGAAAATGGGTCCGCTGCATTTCACATGTATTTCACCCTAACACTTTGCTTTAAAAGTGGGCCCTCCTGCATCCGCACTTTAAAATTCGTTTACTTCTGCTAATGCAGTCTCGTGGATCCTTGGTCTATTGTGGAGATCCCTAACTGTAATACTTAACCTGTTCCCCAGACGATAGAAAAAAAAGAAGAAGAAAAAGAAAAAAAAAAAAAACATGGCTGTTTGATAGAGGAACGCAGAGAAATTGTGAAGTGAAAACCACTGTCTTACATTCCATGTGGGTACATACTGTTCTGTGGAGTGCCTTCAGCGGTGGGACCAAAGAACGTGCCAAAAGCATTGAATTTTGAACAGTATTGCATGAATAAGTATTTCATAAATCTCCTTTTCATATCTTACCTCCGGTTGTATTGGTACCGTTCGATAGTGATAGGGATGCTCAAGACCATAAAGCTGGGCCATCGCTGAACTCTCTCCACTCACGTACGAGACAAATTTGGCTTTCAGACCCCACCCAAAGTTGTATCCTGAACAGCAAAACCAAAGACATTGGATTACAAGACAAATTACTCTCACATACTTCCGTAGTACGTTTTGGTAAGGGTAAATGCTGTGTTAAAAACGGACTCGGAAAAAATGCGTCCGCCATCGGTATAACGTGTGAAAAGATGTCTCATTTTTTCTTGATATTTCATATCTAAAACTTTGATTTTGAAGCCTGATTATTGCACGAGCGGAGAGATGGATAGTTAAAATTTTTCTTGATTCTTTATTTTCAATAAATTGCACTGTAAACCCCCAGGATCATGCTTGCTTTTTGACGGAGTCACCTGCCATAGGGCCAACACGTGAAAAGAAGGATTTTAAGAATGATTATTGTTCCCCTATTGTTACCTTAAATTCATGGCAAATGTAACTTACATGTAATTTGAGATTCTGAAAAAGCTTAATGAAGGCTCAAAAAGTGAGAGAGACCCCCCATAAATCCCAGGGAATATGCCTGCTTTTAGTCTTCGAGCTGCCATAGGTTAACACGCAAAAACAGGGATTTTTAAAATGATTTTGATTACCGTAGCGTTTATTCAAATTTAAGAAAGAAGTGATTTACATGAAATTTCAAGCTCTGGAAATATATAACTGAGGCTCGATGAGGCCAGTCAACCCTTCATAAATCCCCGGGAATATGCACGTTTTTGACAAAAAAAAAAAAAATCCTCGCCCGCCATAGGTTTACACGCAAAACAAGCAATTTTCGGATGATTATTATCTATTTTATTTGTAGATACAAAAATGTGAATTGTATGCAATTTGGGATTTTGAATAAGCTAACTGAAGGCTGTATCATGTGCCACGTGTGACTCCGACGCGTCGTCTGCTATAGAGCCAGGAAGTTCAAAATTGAACGGGTAAAATTTAGAATTGATTAGAAACACTGTTCTTTTGTGCCTCATTTGTATTTGAAGTCATTTTTTTTTTCACATCAGTTGTGAGAGTAGTGAGTATGAAAAAAAATAAAAGGAAAATGAAACTCTTTGAGAGGGAGAGGGGAGGGAGAAAAAGACAGAGAGCTGATGGGGGAGGGGGGGTAAATGGGATAAGCCTACTTTTAAAAACAGAATTGAGGATTCAGTAGTAAATATATCTTCAGCTGGTATGTTTAGTTGCTGATCTTTTATACCTGCATAAATGTATTCAATGAATAAATAAATAAATAAATAAATAAATAAATAAATAAATAAATAAATGAATAAATACATTAAGAATATTCCAATTTTAGAAAAGAAAAATGCATGGAAATATTACGGTCGTAAGAAGGGAATCTTCTTCCTTGACAGAAAATTCCAAATTTTTAACCCCCTAATTTTATTTTCTATACACTCACACACACCTACGCACACACACACACACAAATAAATAAATAAAATATTGAAAGTCGATCGATACTGTGGATATTAGGAGTGGGAAAAAACCCCTTCCCAGCCCATGCCAAGAAAAGTATATGAGAAAAATCGAAGGTTAAAAGCAGCTATGTTTTTACCTTGAGCTTCGAACTCTGTCTTCAGAATGTCTCGCATCTTTTTAAAGCTCAGTGAACGAAAGCGTACATGATGATCTGTGCCTGTATGGTGATATAATGCCATCCAAACAAGCAAAACGTAAGCAATAAACAATAAATCAATAGTGAGGAAGTGCACTACAATAAAACTTTAAGCAGTTTGTCGATGCCGGGAATTGTCTATAAACAGAGGCATCCTAAATGAATAATGATATAAGTGTTAAGGTAGTACAATCAACAGAAGGTTAGACTTCTTTGACTTTCAAGATGTTTAGTGTTCGACCACGTATTTCATTGATTTCAGAATTTAAAAAAAAAAATTGGCTGGGGGAGGGAACTTTCCTTCAAGTATGCTTCACATGCAACGAGGGGCGTCGCTAGACTTTTTTTTAATGGGGGGGGGGTGGTGTAGAGGCCAGAATGCTGACAGATTATGCTTCCGATTGCCGACGACCAACGTCGACAAATTCAACTGTATAAAGCCCACAAGGCATGTTCAATTGTGTGCCTCTATCATATTTTCCTTCTAAATTATATTTGTTCACCTCACTTGTTGAATGTGTTAGCTTTTTGAAAACATTCTCTATCTAAATATAATACGAGCGAGCGCAGCGAGCAAGGAAAAATATACTCTCTCTTTCGTAGAAGTGATAGTTCTTCTTCAAACTACATGATGGGCTTAAAGATATCTAAATCATATATGTGGTCACCTCTCTCACATGATTCATTTGCTTTCAAAGACCATCCTAAATCGTAATAGTATACGAGCGAGCACAGCGAGCGAGGAAAAAATCTATATACTCCTTATCATATAATCCTTTTCATGGTAGAAGTGAAAGTTCTTCATCAGAATACATGATGGAACTTTAAGATATCTATTTTGATATTTTGGTCACCTCTCTTACCTAACTTATTTGCTTTGAAAGACCATCCTGTATCTAAATATCATACGAGCGAGCGCAGCGAGCGAGGAAAAATATATATACTCTTTTCATGGTAGGTGATAACTCTTCATCAAAGTACATGATGGGCCTCGCTTGCCGAATTCGTTTGCTTTCCCAAATCCATCTTGTATCTGAATATTGTACAAGCGAGAGTAGCGAGCGAGGAAAAATACTCCTGTTCATGGTAGAAGTGAAAGTTCTTCATCAAAATACACGATGGGCCTTTAAAATACCTATTGTGATATATTTGGTCACCTCTTCTACCTAATCTATTTGCTTTCAAAGACCATCCTGTATCTAAATATTATACGAGCGAGCGCAGCGACCGAGGAAAAATATATTTACTCTTTTTTATAGTATAGAGGTGATAATTCTTCAACAAAATACATGATGGGCCCCAAATATCTAAATTATATATTTGTTTATTTGACTTGGCAAATGTGTTTGCTTTCCGAAAACATCCTGTATCTTAATATAATACGAGCGAGCGCAGCGAGGGAGGAAAAATAGGCTCTCTTTCGTGTTACCAGTGTTATTTCGTCGTCAAAACGCACAAGCAAATAAGCTGAATATGACTCTATTTGGGCACCTTACTCATCTTTCTTTTTTCTTTTTCCCTTCTTCCTCTTCTCTCTCCTTTCTCTCTCTCTCTCTCTCTCTCTTTTGCCGACAGCAATCGCGAATTTTTAATGGGGGGGGGGGGGGGGGGGCACCCCCCACACCCCCCTCTAGCGACGCCCCTGCATGCAACTCTTATTTTGTGTCCTAGCGGTCAAACCTAACTTCGGAAAACTGAGCACAGGCAAATACATCGAAAACGGCGTATGAATATAGGGCTCTCATAGTTCAGTGTGCGTCAGTGTGTACTACATGCATTTGGAAAATCTCGCAAAGTCAACTTGTCAGTGATATATATTTTCTTTAAAATAATGCGCGTGTAAATTTTCTTCTAAATCTGTGACTGATTTGCCATATAAAATGACTTTCAAATGACAAATATCTTTAAAAACAAGGTATACGCAGCATCATATTTGGAAAAAAATACATAATTAACCGTTGTCGACATTGTAGAATTTTCCTCATGCCTTGTGTACACAATGTCTCGCACTGAACGATGAGGGCTCTATATTCACCTTGCTCTATAGGCCATTTTCGGAGTACAAACCTGTGCTTAGTTTTCCGAGGTTGGGTTTGACTGCCTAGGATGTGTCCACAACTGACTTTAATCCAATTCACCTATGCTGTTATCCTCCATCGCAGTTTTGTGGTCTGTAGCAACATCACGCACGTCGCTTACGGGGATGGTGATATTCGAAGTCCCAGAAGAAGTGTCTACCATAATACGACGAATGATCTCAACATTTGCCTCAGCTAAGTCGCAAAGGACTGGCCCAAGGATGACTGCTGTCTCGACGATTACCATCTTGAAGTTTTCTTTGTGTTTTCAAAAAAAAAAGGTATATTATCATAAAGCAATTAATAGAAACTGAATTTTAATATGTATGTTTATTTTGATTACAAGAGGAGCAATTCAAATACCATTATCACCTATGATTTTTTTTTTGTTTACGTTGCTGTTTTACGTAACATGACGTAATTAGGAAGGATGTTCATTTTCAGTTTTAGCTAGTGGGTAATTCAGGTAAAGGCTAATTAAAATTGCAACTTCGTAAAATCTACTTCCTGGACTTCAGGACAAAATTCGGTTTGGAATTAAAAGAAAAAAAAACGAGCAAGTCTCATATCTTCTATCAAGAGACTAAACAAAGAGAAAAAAAAAATCATCATACCCAACTTGCTATTTTATATCTGTGCCTGTTTAAAAATGTATTTGAGATTGCTTTGATCCAATCCCGATTCCATATCAAAAGCAACTCGTACCTCTTTGATAAAGAGTCTCAAACGAGTGGAAACGATGCACACTATTGTGTGCGGGCTAGAAATCCAGTGACCAGTGGTAGAACAACACTGTAAAGCGCATTGTAGTATTTACGTAAAGTGCAGTAATATATTATTATTATTATCAGGTTGTGATCAGTTCGAATGAAACTCATCTCTTTATTTCTTTAAAAGAGTATAAGAGGCCCATTATCATATGTTTCATATAAGTAAATTGAGTACAATCAAGGATTCGATTAGTAATCAAACATAGTATCAAGTATTAAAGAGAGAGAAAGAGAGAGAGAGAGAGAGAGAGAGAGGAGTGAAAACGGGAAGGCGATGTTCGCGTATGATAAATCACAAGCATTTGCCTCGAGGCCCCGAGATAACAAGTGGAAAGCCCTTGGCGGTCTGGCCTGCATCGCGCAAATTTTAATGACAGCATTCTAAACTAGTCAAATACATGTATGCATCAAGAGGTGGGTATTAAAATGGCCAGAATGTAAAGAGTACAGTACGTAGATCCTTTAAAAAATAAAAAAAATGGATCTTCTGATAATATTTTCATCAAATTAGACCTTTTACTCAACTTTGTGAACTAAAATTTTCCTACGTTATTCCTGATACTTGATGACCATTGTAGGCAAATTTTATGGAATATGAACAAATATTTTTTGAAATAAAGGGGAAAATAAAAAACATGACCTTAAGTTAAAGTTAAATTTTCGAAACATAATTTAAATCACTTAACCTCTGATGAACTTTAAACTTGAATTAGTGACCTGAAATTCGTTTCACATGATCTTTAATTCTTGATAAGCCTTGTGTACCAGTTTCATGAAAATTGAACAAGTTCTTTTGAAGTGAGGGGGGGGGGGGGGAGGTGGGGAAATAATAAATTAAACTTGCGGTTAAGTTTTTGAAACATGATTTAACTTTATTGACCTCAAAGGAACTTTGACCTTGACTTAGTGACCAGAAACTCGTTCCATTGATCTATGATTCTTGATAAGCCCTGTGTACCAGTTACATGAAAATTGAACAAATTGTTTTGAAATGAGGGGGGGGGGGGGATAAAAAAAAACTACACCTTGCGGTTAAATGTCTACAACATGATTTAAGTTTATTGACCTCAAATGAACTTTGACCTTGACTTAGTGACCTGAAATCCGTTCCACATAATCTTTGATTCTTGATAAATCTTTTGTACCAGTTTCAAGAAAACTGATCAAATTCTTTTGAAATGAGGGGGGAAAAATCAAAAACTTAACCTTGCGGTTAAGTTTTTGCAACATGATTTAAGTTTCTTGACCTCAAATGACCTTTGGCCTTGACTTTAGGACCGGAAATTCCTTCCAATGATCTTTGATATTTGATAGGCCTTGTGTACAAGTTTCATAAAAATTGAACAAATTCCTTTTTAAATGAGGGGAAAAAATCAAAAACTTAAACTTGCGGTTAAGTTTTTGCAACATCTTTTAAGTTTATGGACCTTTGATCTTGACTTTGTGACCTGAAATTTCTTCCACATGGTCTTCGATACTTGATAAGCCTTGTTTACAAGTTTCATGAAAATTGAACAGGAAATTTTGGAATGAGTATTTCTTAAAATGTTGACGCCGTCGCCGTCAGAAAAGGGGCGCCTGTATCTCGCTCTTGCTACGCGGCACAGTGGATGGCTCCAAATTGCGCCCCAATTCAGTTTTGCTCAAATATTATGGTTAAATGGTGGGTCTTTGTGTAATCGGACCCGTAAATTCTAATGAAAACAATTTCATATACCTGTGACGTCAATGAAATACCGATTTCCGATTGGCTGTCGAAATGCATTGAGAACTGCTGTCTCTAGCAATTCGCTGTAGTTCTTCTCGATAAAATTTGTACATGCCATTTTTTCCTCCTCCACATAATTATCTCAGTATAATGTACATAAAATCTTTTTATAGATAGGAGTAAATAGTAATTCTTCCGGTATAATGGAGTTATCGAAAACCTGATATAGTCCAGCCAATGAATTCTTTCGGTGCTTTTAGTGTCGTATTGCTCATAATGCCAGAAGAATGAATGAATTATTTTGAAGAGTCTTCGAAATTATTTCTGAAGATTTTCTGAGAAGAGGAATACATGCAGATAGATATACAGATAGATAGATGGATGGATAGATAGAAAGATAGATAGATTGAGGGATTCAATCCAGGGTGTAAATATATTGATGAATCAAGATGGATGGATAAATAGAAGAATCCCAGAGATATGTGGATGAATAGGATAGATATAGATAAAGGAATGCATGGGCCTGAATATAGATACTACGGATGTATGGATGGATAGATAGATAGAATGAGGGATAGGAGTAGATAAATATGTGTATGAATGGATAGAATGATAGATGGAGTGGTAGATACGTGTAGATAGATAGATAATGGAAAGACAGATTTGTAGATGATGTAGATGAATGGATGAATAGATAGATAAAGAGGGATAGGTGTAGATAGATAGGTGGATGAAAAAAAATAGAGGGGGTAAGTGTATGGATAGAGGAATGAGCGGTTAGCTATATAGTTAGTACAGTCATTCGTGGAAATGACCCACCAGTAATCGCAAAAGAAAATGAATATGCTAAAAGAATTATTTAAAAGGATTTTGTATTCCATACCATGTGTATAGTCGCTATACCTTTTAGCTGTGAAGCGTAGTATCAAAATCCTTAGGTATATCCGCCTATGGGTATATCATACCATATCGCGGCAGAGGAAAGTTAGTATAACAATACACTTTCGACTTTAGAAGAGTGATTTTTCAGCAACTGAAACTAGCCCTTTAATTGATCAATCTTGTTTACTTGTACCTGTGTACTTTTATTAGTGTTTATGGGATAGTACTATTTAAAATTAACAGCACTGAGATACGATGCATACACAGTATGTCTTCCGAAGGAAGGCTAGAGGGGCAACTAAAATTTGACCGTTGATATGCCATAGGCATTTGCTTTGGGCCAAAATGGCAGGCGTGGCAAAATCGAAAACGACTAAGGAGGGTCAATTATTATTCATGAGATAAAACTGTCAAATACCGTTCGATGATAGGGTGATTGCCTTCATCTTTAATGCATAATTCATACATTTAGCCTTCCCACAATTCCCTACGATTTGAGGCAGCAATTCGGGTAAAATGGCGGCTGGCAGAGGAGTGCAACTTTTAGACCATTTCAGGAGAAACCACTCAAGAAATTTATTTCAGCAAATCTGCGTGTTGTGAAAAGAATTCAGAATAAACCCCAAGGAAGAAGAAAATCTTCAAAGGAGCATTCAGAATGGAATGAGATTACAAGATGACCTGAAAAGTAAGTAAAGCGACATTTTGTTAACCAGTCTTCATCGTAGTTGTTAATCGTCCGTCAAGCTGTGCGCAGGCTACCTGTACAAAGTGTATGGGACATCACCTCCAAAGTCCAGAATTAGAAAACTATTCTTGTATGCAATTCAGCTCTAAATCAACAGAGAAAAATAATTCACTGGCGATTTTTCAAAGAGATGAAATTTTTTTTCCGTAGAGAAATGTTTATAGAAATTTATCCGGTGGATAAACAGTCGGAACAAGCTAAATGAGCCATAATCAGCGGTAGATGTTGACCTGTTCGAGACTGGAGTCCAGGATGAGTGCACTGCAAGACGGACGGGGTACGATCAGGGTACGAAATTCCCAAGCGTATTGTTAATTATGATTAAGCCGTTGCTAGCCGGCTGGAGTGAGTGTCCCAGTGCCCCTTGATTGGAACATTGATCCGGATATTATTATTCATGTAAATCAGGGGAAGGTGCTATATCATTTTTGGATTGGAATCGACTATGCCCTCGTTTAAATTCATGATACATCCTTTCTTGGACCTTCATTTGACTATTTGAGGTTTCCTTTCTCATTAAAATCACCCATCATCAGACTAACGTTAGGCCTAACGTTAGACCAAGACAAGTCTTACCACAATGTTTTTCTAAATATTATTACTCATGACATAATACCTCTTTCTCTTTGTAATTTTTAAAGGGGACCTGGATCTGATGTTATCTTCCGATGGCACTGTACAGGCAGATTTGGTTATCAAAGCCAACTCCACTGGCAAGGTAAGAAATAAGCCCGAGTGTAGATTTTTAAGGTTTATCATTAATGTAGTATTTAGGCTAGACAGAAATATCCATCTGCTGTGGGTATTTTTAAAAAATAACATATTTTACAACGGAGTAGCCATACAAAGTAACGACTAATGAGTCTCGGCCTAATAACAACTACAAATATCTTTATTATCACAGACTGAAGAAGCTTCCCGTATTTATGTGCAGACATGGTATTATAGTAGTAGTAGCGTTTATTTATTTTTTCATTTCCAAAAATAAAAGATAAAAATATTTTTTTAAGAAATCAAACATTCATAACTATTCATATATATATATATATATATATATATATATTTACAATGACAGGACACATTTACATACTTTGAAATACGAAACAAAGTAAATCTACAAAAGAATATACAGTAGCCTATAAGCTTTCATGGAAATGGAGGGATCCACTTTAAAAAAAAAATGCTTGTAGGGTGTGGATCCCTCGAATGATAATAATATTGTGAACATAGCTTCTGTTAAATTTAGTCTGCAAGTGATCAACACAAAATAAAGTCAAAGTCAGAACTGTATGTCTTACTAACGGCATCAGTATTAGATAAAGAGAAGGGGGTGTATAAAGCTATTGGGGTAATACATGCACTAACATTTTTTAAATGATAGATGATATGAGAGAGGAAATTCTCACGAGTCTGGACAACGGTACGGTAAATAAATGAATAATTCAGTGCACACGCGTTATTATGTTATTAAGTCACAAATTCTAATACGTACTCATAAATATTCATGAAAATGTGATACGCGCTGCGCGCAAGCCAAAACAAGCCTGATTTTCGCTGGTACTAGGAAAAATGGTCGGCGCAATATGTTTATAAAAATTATGTACATAAAACGCGGGATCAATTTGACCCTACATGTCTGGACGGATGCAGAAGCGGAGTTTCACCCCCATGATTAAAAGAGTCATGCACGCCCCCATGCGGCGCCGTGTCGTGACAGAGAATGTTTTAGTGGCTACGCGGTCCAAAATAACATTAATTTCCGGGTAATGTGCCAAGGAAAATCGGCACTAAAAAAAAAAATGGGCAGAAACGGGCAGCCAAATCTGGTATCAACCTAAAACTGAGACATCAGGAAAAATGATAGTAGTAAAACTGACATGGAAATCCGTGGAAATCTAAACGTTTCTTATAGACATATAAAAAAATTCCACGGATAATCAGTCTGTTTTCTAGGATAATTATCCTATTATACTCACAAAGATTACGTTTCTATCCATTTTAACCCATTCATACAGTAAAATGAACTATGAGGAATATGCAGGAGCAATTTTAGATCGATAATTTAAAAACTTCATGTTGAAATTACTCATTTATTAAATTGGCCACTATTTACAAGGAAACTTGTAATATGTCGAATTTGGGCGTTTGAAGTAGGAAATTTACACCTTTAATGTACATACCGGAGTTAAATATATTACTGAAGTATTCTTCAAAGTGATGTCTTTCAAAAGGGCATGACAAAAATTGAAAAAAATAAATAACAAATTGCCCAAAATGACTTTTGGCGCATTTTGGGTTCGCCCTGGCCCACTGTGCGCAGGCGAGACAACATCAACAAAAGGTAAGTATTTACAAGCATTTTCATTAACTTCTTGAAACCTTTTAATACACAGCCCCAGCTGAGTCAGGCTGGTAAGGTTTTTTTTTTTTTTTACCAGAATTCTACCTTTTTCCTTCCATAGAAATAGAAGATATAGCAGTAAATGCTATTTTGTATATCACAAGACATCACTCAGCCATCATGATCTACTTTTATTGTGTGTTTTTTACAATCCTAGGGAGGTTTTTTTTGTGGATCACTGGTTTGGTTGACATGTGGTATGATTTTAATTTTTGTGTAAATGTATTCCTTAAATGCTCTCTTTTATGTAGACTCTTTCATGCATGAATTCTTCTCATTTTTAATATTCATTTATATGTATATCTTTTTGACTAAGTTTATATATGTACATTGAATGTAAATCTGTGCAATTTGACCTCTGGCCGCTAGTATGTATTCAATAAACGCCTTTCCAATCAACTTTTTAAAGTTCTTTATAAAAAGATTCGGCTCTAGTGAGGGTAAATTATAACAGTGTACTTGTAACAGTCTATTTTCATTTCTTTTTAAAATATAACTATGAGACAAGGTAATGTGAAAACAAGAAAATGCCCGATGCCCGATGAAATCTCCAAGGTAGATTAAAATTTATAGGACGTCAATTTGCATGTGTGTGATTTTGAAAGGGCATTAATAAGGATGGCCTTTTACTAGGAATGAAAAATCTTTTGATTTTTGCTAGATTTTCTCACCGAAAGTGTATGTATTGGCAAGAGATAATGAAATGATTCCTGCAGACGCCTAAATTCTTTTCATACTCTCATGATTCTTGCTTAGTTTATTCATTCGTACCCTTACTTCCTTTCCCCTTTTTGAAGTGTACAACCAGTATATTGATATTGGGCCATAGGGTATCAGCCCGAAGTAGTGAATTCATTTGCCGATGCATAGGGCTGCAGCACATGAGAAATATAATTCAAAGGAAATTTTGATAAACCGTTAACTCATGGTACAGGTCAGGTATTTGGTCTCGGTCATTTCTTTCGTTTTAATTAAAACATTAAAAAAGAATCAATCAACAATAAATTCTACCAGAATAAAGTGCCATGTTTGGGCTTGCTCACTCACTATGTTCTCTCGCTAAGGGTACTAGAAACATAATAGGATAATTGGGCGCCGTATGAACTTTGGTCTACGATTTTTCGGAGGCATCGTAGGTGGCTACGGGCTAGGGTGTTTGTGTATACATTATCTGCGATCATAGGGCCATTTTCCGAATTGGCCATCCGAATGAAAGGTCGTAGCATATCCATACAAAAGCCGCTCGGAGATTGTACAATAATCGTGCAAAAATCCCCGCTGCCACCCGCTGAAATCATAGAGGACCCATGCGGACGCCTCAGACTGATCCTGCAGCCCGAGGGCTCCGCACGATGCCCGCGCAGAAATCGTGCAATACCACCTACGATATGTTTGCGGGCTACGGGCTTGCGATTTTTCAAATTTGTAATATTCCTCGGGAAAAGAAAATCGTAGAGACTGCGGAGCCCATGAATCCGCACGGAAATCTTACAATCGCCACCTCACGGAGGTCGCACGGAAAGGTGGGTTACGGGCAGGATACGAGCTCCTTTTACCATGGTTAAACTAGAGTTAAACCATGGCTTTTTAAAGTGTTTTTTTATCATGGTAAAACAACGGTATCACCATGGTTTTACCAAAGTAAATAATGATCAAAATTATGGTAAACCCATGGTAAAAGTGTTCCAAATTACCACCGTATTACTATGATTTTACCATGGGTTTAACATGGTATTACCGAATCATGAATTCATCGTAAAACCATGGTTTCACCATGCAATAAAAAGATATTCATATTTTAAAGGTCCTTTTACCATGGTTAAACCATGGTTAAATCAAAATTAAACCATGGATTTTTAAGTGTTTTTATCATGGTAAAACAACGGTATCACCATGGTTTCACCACAATAAAAGTAAGGTAAGAACCATGGTAAAAATATTTTAAGTGCGTTCCAATTGACCACCTTATTTCCATGGTTTTACCATAGTTTTACTGTGGTATTACCATCATAAAATCACCATTAAAACTATGGTAAAGCCATGATTTAGATCTCTGCCCAAATCATTTCACCATGGTTCCAATTACCATGGTCCCGTTCCAAATTCCATTCAAAGTTTGAGCTGCAAGGTTATGGATTATGATAATTATTTGATTATTACATAACATGGATCACTTGAAATTTAAACTACTGATCACACAATCACATCATCATAAATCACAGTGTTAGTAGCATGGCTGCGCCTTAGCCACTGGTTACCTATGGCTTTGAGTTTAATATAACGCCCTAAAACTTTGTTGCTTGTGGTAACGGTTAGCAAAAAAATATTGTAACAATTTTTGTTATTACTACAAAATATGGAATGTGAAATAAGAAAATTTGCTCACGAAATATCTCACAAATAATTTTGTAAAATAAATTTATGAAATACAATAATATTGCAATTGCACTTTACAAAATATATTGAATTTTGTTAGAAATTTCAGAAATATGCAAATCAAGTCAATGGATGGTTTAAAGACCATGGAAGAACCATGGTTGAAACGTGATTGCATACCATGGCTATTCAGCCATTGTAATACACTGGTTTCACCACAGTTTTATCACCGTGGTTTTAGTGACCATGCACCAGGTTTTATTACTTATATCGAACCTTACTTCACATGATTTACATTTATCAGCATTTTGCAGAACAGCGATATCTCTTTCAATGGGACCACTATTGGCAAATTTCACAAATCCGTTTTCCTTTGCAGTACAGTCCATTGGGAGGAAGTTGGTGTGATAAGATGCATTTTATAGCAGCCTGGCAGGTATTCTGAACTTTATTTTATCTTTTATCTTGTTTTAATAGCCATAGCAATAAGAGATTGGATCACATCGCCCAATTTCGCCTTGTGTGCTGGTCATTTGAACAGTTCAAACAAATCATAAGTACGCCTTTAATTTTTTTTTTATAACAATTAACACAGCAAAGATAAGATAAAATATGAAACAATTTTCAGAATACTGCCGAAGGTCCTTGGCAGATTAAGGGCGCCATATGGCCAAATCAGGACATATAGCAAGATCACAGAAGGTTCGCATCAACAGAGTTCTCATTTGCCCAATTGCAACAGAGAGATCAGTATGGATTCTTTGGAAAGAGGGGGACAAACTTAACTCATTTATAATGAGATCCCTGCGAACATTTGCAGAATTGCAGATATTAGACAAAGTCTCTAAATCCAGAAACAAAATCCCAAGAAATCTCAAGACGCCATATATGCCACTGTCAAGACTACCCCCAGAGACTACCTCACCAAATACATTACAATGACTTCAGTTTACCAGAAGGCCACCTATGCGCCTCCCTTTGAGATGAACATGGTGAAAGGACCAAGCCAGGAGAGATACTGGTCTGTGCCTAATAGATGCCTAACACCAAGCCATTGCAGACTATCACTCAGAGGGGCAAAGGGACACTTCGTAATATGAAAATAAGTCAAGTCATATTAATCATTGTAAAACCATTTCATATTTATACTTCGTTCTATGTTTCATGATTTCGAGTTTTAGTGAAAGATAATTTGAGTTTTTCTCAATTTTTTGTGTAAAAGACTTGGCAAATAGGATCTAACTAAATGAATGCATCAGTAAATGAATACACTCTAGGGGAAATATGAAAAAGAATATGAAATAAAGGGGGCAAAACACCAGCATTTTGAAGAAACACTTTTGCAGGAACAGTGCAAAAATTATTTTTAGGGTTATTATTTTTTCTTTTATATTTTGTTTTTCTTTATTTTAATATTTTGTAATATTATGTAAGTATTCTAAAATAAGTTAAATGTATAATGTGTACAAAATGAATGGAGAATTGTCCCCGATGACATTGCAGATGCCGGTGGAGTTGCTAATTTAAAGACGTTTGAAGTTTAAAGTTTGAAGTTTCTTTTATTTCCACAACATAATGCAAGTAACTCAGTTAAACAAACATTCATTATTCATGGAATATCAAAATATAAAATAAATTTGCATATGATAAATAATTCATTTTACATATATCTGTAAGTATTAAGTTAAATCAAGAAGTGGAGGAGTCAATTTAATGAAGCAGAGCTGTATTGTACAGGCCCCTATCTGGCTTACAAAGGGATCCTTATAAAACTTAAAACTTTCAAAAATACACAACTCTTGAACTGGCCCGATTTTTCTCAAACTTTCACTGTAAAATCTTGTTCTGAAAGCACACTGATGCCTGGATTTCGTTCTCCTTTAAATATTACAACTATGGAAAATTGAATGTTTTAATGACCATGGTTTTTCGACCATCTTAAAACCATGGTTACAAAAACTGTGTATTTACCATGGGTTTTTAAATCACAGTATTAAAATGGGTTAACTATGGTTGAAAAACATATGTATTCTTACCATGGAAAAAAGGTGGTGTAACCATGTTTTCTTTACTATGATATTTCAACCATGGTGAAACAATGGTTTTGAACATAGTTCTATAACTATAGTTTGAAAATCACGGTTAAACCATGGTTAAAAAACAAATGTTATTTTACTGTGGTAAATCAATGGTTTTTCGATGGTGAAATGACCATGGTTTTCTGAACCATTTTGAAACCATGGTTACAAAAAATGTGTATTAAGCATGGTTTTGAACCACGGTATTAAAATGGTTCAAATTTGGTTAAAAAACATATGATTTTTTTACCATGGTAAAAAGGTGCTGTAACAATGAATTCTTTATTATAATATTCAAACCATGGTGAAACAATGTGTTTGACCATAGTTTCAAAACTATAGTTTTTATACCACTGAACAATCGTTTTACAATGGTCTCTGATCTCGTGGTTTTTGTACCATGGTAAAATTATGGTTTAACCGTAGTCTTATCACCATGGTTTTTTAACCATGGTAAAACGCTCATTTATCCTCAATTTCACCATGGTTTTGAGTGTAAAACCATATACGACCATCGATCCATTGTATAACCACGGTTAATTCATGGTGCTACCATGGTTACCATGGTGTTACCGTGGTAAAACTATGGTATTTTTTTTTATAAGGGATTGTGATGTTTTTTCTTTGTTAATGTTCTAGCCTACAGATCGTCTTTTACTAGCCCTACATCCGAACATCCTACAATATACCTAACTACTGATGCTTTGTATCGACATTACTATGGACTTTTAGCATAGTACTTAAAAAAAGGAGTTAGAAATTCCAATATCATGATGCATTCTGAAATACCCTGCCCATGACATTAACTGAATGGTGTCCAACATGGAAGTACATTTTTAAAATCATGGTTAATCGACAGTTAAACCATGGTTGAAAAAACGATTGCTATTTTACTAAAGTAAATCAATAGTTTTTGGAAGGTTTAATAACCATAATTTTTAAACCATCTAAAAACCTTGGTTACAAAGACTGCGTATTAACCATGGTTTTGAAACCACAGTATTAAAATGGTTTTACTATATGGTTGAAAAACATATGTTTTCTTACCACAGCACATAGGTGGAATAACCATGGTTTCTTTACCCTAATGTTTTCACTATGGTAAAACGATGGGCTAAAACATAGTTTTAAAGCTGTAATTTCTAAACCACGGTAATACTATTGTTTAACTATGGTTGAAAAATGATAATTTTCTTACAATTGTAGAAAGATGGTGTAAGCATGGTTTTTTTTCACTATAATATTTTCACCATGGTGAAACAATGGTATTGACCATAGTTCCATAACCAAAGTTTTAAAATTATGGTTAATTGCTGGTTAAACCATGGTTAAAAACAATTACTATTTAACTACAGTAAGTGGATGGTTTTTCGATGGGTTAATAACCATGCTTTTTCAACCATGTTTGAACCATGGTTAGAAAAATTGCGTATTAACCATGGTTTTAAACCACGGTATTAAAATGGTTTTACTATGGATGAAAAACATATGTTTTCTTACCAAGGTCAATAGGTGGTGTAACCGTGGATTCTTTACTATAAAATCTTCACTATGGTAGAACAATGGGTTTGTCCATAGTTTTAAAACCACATTTCTTAAACCACAGTAATACGATGGTTTTAACTATGGTTGAAGAACAATAGTTTTCTTATCACTGTAGAAAGATGGTGTTGGCATTGTTTTTTTACTATAATTTTTAACCATGTTAAAACCATAGGTTTCAACACGGTTTCAAAACCATGGTTTTCATACCACGGTAGAACAATCGTTTCACCATAGCTTCTAATCCCATGGTTTTTAAACCATTTTAAAACCGAAGTTACAAAAACTATGCATTAACCAAGGTTTTTAAACCATGGTAATAAAATGGTATAACTATGGTTGAAAAACATATGTTTGCTTACCATGGTAAAAAGGTGTTGCAACCATGGTTTCAAAACCATGGTTTTTCTAACATGGTAGAACAATAGTTTTACTATGGCTTCTGATCCCATCGTTTTTAAACCATTGTAAAATGATAGTTAATAAATAATTTTATTACCATGTTTTTTAACCATGGTAAAACAATTTTTTTATCCTCGATTGGACCATTGTTTTGATTGTAAAACCATGGACGACCATCGACCCGTTTTATAACCATGGTTATATTATGGTTTACCATGGTTACCATGCTAATTTTTTATAAGAGTAAAAAAGAATCGTCAGTAAATTGTAACAAGCGGACTCAAAATCTACCATCAGTGTAGCCGATTTCATTTTTCAATTTACAAAAATTAAAAAAAAAATAGATAAAAGAGAAAGATGAATTCTTCCAAGAGACTTTTGATGTGTATTAAATTACGTGCCACGCAAAATAGCATCAACAGCAAGAACAACAACAACATTTATATTGTTGTTACTGAATGACTGAGAGTACCTTTATGATAATCCCCAAACTGACGGGCTGCCTTTTGGGACACATATTTACAGTAGGCATCCTTCAGGGGATTTTCCAGTTTCCTCCATTCATTAGGTGAGTAGTGGTTTTTCAGAGCGCCGACTTAAGATTAAATAACAGAATGGAAAAAAAAAGAAACAATGATATGAAGTATTATGAACAATTCGTTGAAGTCAGATAGTAATATTCTTTATGTATTGTAAATACTTAAAGTACCGGTGTTAAACTCCTTTCAAATAATCGCCATTCTGATTTTTTCTTTCTTTTAGATTCTTTATATATCAGAGGATACATTTACCATCATTATGGAAACGTTAATACACAATTATGTTTATGCACAACAAAGTCCAAAAGTTTCATAAGCAATGCTGGTTCTCAGCCCAGTTTTAGATTCCCATGAAACTAAACTATTGAATCACATGGTAAGCGGGACATTATGGCGCGGGACATATTAACATGGGGCTATCGTTTTTTTTTAAACCCTCAAACAAACATAGCCTCACAAAAAATAGTTGATATTCTATAATCAAAATATTTATTTAGAGTGCACCTGTGTGCTTTTATTAGATGTTCCCCCATAGAACCTATTACACATAACACAATACTTCCAAATTTTGTGGTCGACATACCCTCTTTTGTTCCCCGCTTTTATTATCATCATCTAGGGGGGGGGGGGGGGGAGGTAACCCCTGTCCACCTGGATTAACGCCTATGACTGTGTCTCAGCCTACTAATTCATTTTCGCCAAAGTGTTACTGCCCTATATAACCACCCTTATAGGAACCCCAGGAGGGGGGGGGGGGTATTCAGAAAATTATTTATATCTACATATTAGGCTACTGGAAATGAACACACCAGAAAAAAAAAATCAATTTAAACAGTGATAAACTTACGTGCAAGGAAATGGTTTGCACCTGTCACCACTACTCGTTTGATTCCTTTAACCTGTTGACATACTTGCAGCAACCTGGTGATATCGTGTTCACTCGCTGGTGTGGTGCTCGGGAAACAACTGGTATAAATCACATACGTACATCCTCTTACCGCTCTGTTGGTATGTAGATGGAGTCATGGATCAGTCATTATTTAAGGTTTTATATATATATATATATATATTGATCGGAAAGATATAGACAAAACAATTTTTTGTTGACAAATGCTAACAAATTTTGGCAAATCCCTCACGAACATTAAACATTAATTACAAATGCATCATTAAGTTGATTTTTTAATGTTTTTTTTTTCTTTGTTCGGATGTCGACTTTAATAATGTGGCCTAAAATACAAAGTGTCTTCCTAACAGGGGCGTAGACAGCGGGGGGGATGAGGGGTATGCATCCCCCCCACCTCACAAGGTGGGGGGGATGACATGTACAATCATCCCCCCAGGTTTTAGGGAAGGATGTTTGCTTACAATTAAACTGAATTAACATTTTTAGAAATGATAGGAACTGCAATAATAATAGTAATAACAATGATAATAATAATAATAATAATAATAATTATTATTATTATTATTATCATTATTATTATTATTATTATTATTATTATTATTATTATTATTATTATTATTATTTTGCTTATGATAACGATAGTTATCATCATCATCATCATCATCGTTAATGTGACTGAAATGACGATTTTTATCATAACAATATCGATCATTATTCTGATTTATGTAGTTATTTATATTACTTTAGGGCAATTTCGGCGCCGTCACAGTTTTTCTAAAGTGGTGTAGCAACAAAATAATAATAAAAAATAGCCTGATGCAAATATGCAATAATGTATTTCAGTCCATATTCTATATTTGTTTGTCACGGTGCGTATATCTTCTATTTATGTCTGTGCATTCGGGTGTATGTGTGTAGGGGGGATGTGGGGGGATGGGTGCATGGCTGTACGCAGCGGGGGAGGGGCGGGGCAGTTGCCCCCCCCCCCCCCCCCGAGATATTTTGAAATATTACACTTTTTTACTGAAAATTTTCACAAAATTCACGAAAAGTGTGCACCAAATCCTTCAATTTCATTTCTAAAAATGCAAAGGCGCCCCCATGACAAGCTCGGTCGCTTCGCTCCCTCGCTTTTCGAGTTTCTTCGAAAATGTTTACGCATCTTGCCCCACCCCAGGAAAAAATCTGATCCTCGATTTCTCGTGAATGGCAAATCATCCCCCCCAGGTGGAAGAACCTGTCTCCGCCACTGCTTCCTAATGTACCCTTCAGTAAAATATGAGTTACAATGAATGTAAATTACACACACACACACACACACACACACGCACGCACACGCACACTCCCCCATATATATATAATGCGTCCCAGGAAAATCCTGATATCTGAGCATTTCAAACTATGTTTAGGATATTTTCATACCGGTGGATAGCCCAAAGTCTCCCTTGTCAAATCCCGTCAAAAACTCTCAAAAGAATTCACGCTTAAGCAAGCAAAAGTAACTTTTGTGAAAGGTTGCAAATCCAGACTTGACAAGAATGGGTATTTGTGCCGACTGCTATCATCGAAGGGGACAGTGGTGTTAATTGTGGAGGCTTTCAATTTTTAATATTCTGAGGGTTTTCTGGCGATTTTTGAGTGGATATCCATTGTTGTGTTTATGCTATTAACATGTAATGCTTGAGTGAGCAGTTGCATAATGTTATTTCTTGGTAAGTTTTAACGTTTAAGCTGGCGTGATTTGGATGAATATGGTCACGCTGAAAGATCAGACATTCAACAAATTATAGGTCAATCAAACTTTCCATCAAATTAGAAAAGCGTTTGGTTAAGCAATCATACACTCTTTCGAAGCAAACTACAAGGGAGATCTGATGGAGATGACGTAATTGAAAAACTGCAATCTGCAATGCAATGAATGTGACTGAAATTGAAGATTTGTTTTAAAGATACTTCATATTTTGTAAGTAATATTTACCTTGTTCTTTCATTTGGCAGGTGGAGGAAAGACATTAAAAATCAAGTTTCATTGTATTTTATCATTGAAATAAACAAGTATGGTCATTTTGCAATGCAGATTGCAGTTATTCATTTCTGTGAACTCACTTGTCATTGAGACTGAATAATTAGTGCATGATTGGTTGGTTGTTTTTCTGATTAATTGATTGACTGGCTTATTGAGTGATAACTGGGTGATTGACTAACTGATTAGTTGATGATGCTTGGTCTGCATCGGGCTGCATGCCGGTATTCTTTATTCAGATATACAAAATATGCCAGCTTACTTTACCTAATAAGATTAACATTACAAAACAATCCTAAACGTAAACAACAATGGATATCCACTCATAAATCACTAGAAAGGTCTCAGAACATACTAATTCTTGTCAAGTTTAGATTTGTACATTTCACAAGGTTACTTTGCTTTCTCAAGCGTAAATTTTGTTGAATATTTTTTTGATCGGATTTGACAGAAGAGTTATCCATGGGTATGAAAATTTTCTGAATTTTTCTTTTAAATGCTCAGATGGCAAGGTTTTTTTTCCAACTGTATACCTTTATTTCTGGGACGCACTGTATATATACAATCAACAACAAAAATACCATTTTCAAGTTCAGATTTTTCATCAAAGTCTTTGCTGAAATTCAATATATCATATATCGAATTAAAGGAAATTTAATTGTCTCTTGATCTGGTATGAAAACATAAAGAGAAAATTTACGCATGAATGAACATATCCATTTTTCTTATGCAAGGTACAAAAGTAAAAATTACAAAATTGGACAGTTTGCCATTTATGTGTAAATGCCCTTCCACTTTAACAATGGGAGCAAAAGGTTAAACTTACACGATGTAACGGCATAATAATGAGCCTTTGTTCTCTAAATCTTTTACTACCCCCCCCCCCCGAAAATAAAAAAACAAACAGAAGAAGCTTCTTTTAAGTCCAAAATTTAAATGACACCTGGAGTAGACTCAAAAGTGATTAAATGCCTCAAATTTGATTTTAATCAATTTTGCAATTACTTAAACTTAATTGTCTTTCAGCCTGGTAGGTGAACATAAAATGAGCTCTATGCATAAGTGAACATATTCATTAAACTGTTCCAAATCGCCAAAGTTAAAATTTTAAATATATAGCCATTTGTGTTTTTTTTCTAAGTCAAGAGAATTGAAATGCACCGTCACATTGCTTTGAAAATTACAAAGCATGATTATAGTTTGATTGTCTTTTTGGCCTTGAAATGAAAATCAGTCTTTAAATCTCAGAGAACAACAGCCAAAGTGGAAAAGCATGCCGGGGAAATTAAAGACAATGCATTTTGGGGTGCGCAATTGAAAACATCGTTAGTGTTCCCTGGAATTACAGTGCACTCAATTCCACAGGCTACACCAAAGTAACCATATACTGTCATTACATTTGACTCATAAGTTCATAAATTCAAGATGTCATGAATTAATAACAAAAATCATATTTGGGTAATTTGATCACTCACGTGGCTACTCCTGATGTCATTTAAATTTGGAAGGCACTAGAGCTTCTTCTCTCTTTTCTTTTCTTTTTTTTTCTAGGGGGATTGGTAGAGGGGCGGGGTGGGAAGTAATGGGATGTTATGTTATTTCAGGCAAGTATCCCAATTTGTTAGTTTGATCTTTTGTTCCTACTTGTGGAAGGACATTTACAATGAATGCCAAACTGCCAAATTTTGCATTTTTTTAAACTTTTGTTTCTTGGAAGAGAAGGTCGAGTGTGTTCACTCATGCGTAAATTTCTTTTTATGTTTCCCTACCATATCAAGGGAACATTAAATTTACTTCATTTGACATATGATTTTTATCAAAGTCTTCCGAAAATCTGAACTGGAAAAAAGTGTTTACTTTATTTTTATAGGCCTATGTATTTTTCAGAGAAGATCCAGCTGGATATTCAGCTACCAAGCGAATGTTAATTTTATAAATACGGCGTAATATTCTAAGGATAATCACTTTGACTATTCATGTACTTACTATAAACAGTTACTCCTCCACTAATGTAATTTGCATAATTTGAATGATTGATGCCACGAGCAAAACAAAAGTTGAGCAAACCAAAAGTTTTCAAAAATATTATTGGGAAAGAGGTGTTCGACAATAATATTACTCAATGAGAAGAAAACCATGGTGGATTTAGTTGGTAAAGAGGGAAATATTACCCAAGATCAGGATTAAACAAATATTCCGATATTTTGAATTGTGACATTCTATCATGAAAGCTTAATTGATATGGTGTTATAGGTGTACCATACACTGGTTTCAGAGTTATTTACAAAATCGGTATCAATATACTGTATTTCATGAATATTCTTTTGTTCGTCCCCCTGCAAAAATGGTGTTCCCTATTGATCTATACTTGACACCTTGTTACCAAATTCATTTTCTACAGATTAAGTAGCGCTGCGCTGGGTCAAAACAAACATTTCATTAAACCGTGACTTTTATTTGATTTTCAAATAAAAGCTACGATGCGATTATGTGTGTGTGTGTTTGGGGTTGTGTCTGTTGCGAGGAGGGGGGGGGGGGCAACGGAAATCCTTGCTTTGATAAATACTAGAGATAAACATAGATATGGAACAAAAACATAGATCTGATCTTGACTCAGAATACTTACTTCATCCAACCGAAATAATTGCGAATGCCGGCTTCAAAAAGGTCAAGCTTCGGGAACAGCATTCTGAGCGATCCAACTGTGACCTTCAGTTGTATATCATCTAGCGTCCCATTCTCCAGTGTATCCAGAGTCCCGTCCTCTAAATCCAGCGTCCCTCGAACCTTATAACCTGCCTGTGTGAGTTGGTGTATGATATGAGAAGCTAAGAAGCCCGAAGCATCCGTTACTAAAACTGATAGAAAGAGTGGAATGGACATAACCATTAAGATTTCACGAATTCGTCATGCATCTGAATTTATTTTCAGTGCCCCATTGCCATGATTGTCAGATATCAGTGTTAACCAGACGGGAAGATGTTATCCCTTTTGTTACAGTTGGTAGATTTAATGGGGATCAGACAAGTACAAATTAAAAGCAATGATAGTTCTATGTATTCTATGCCCCGATCAACAATATAGTCTTTCCATGGAATTGTAGGGGATGACATTTAAGGATAATAGATGTGTGTGTGTGTTGGGGGGGGGGGGGCGGTTTTAATGAATCCCATACCCTTATCTGAAGTCAAACTGATGGATCAATTATTTTTGAACAAGTCACTTTTACGGTTAAACTAGTGTTTCTCAGCATGCAATATCTGTTAAAGAAAAATTTCGAATTTTGAAAATGGAATGGCAGCATAGAAGCCCTAACTTTCGGAGCAGGAAAACGAAATGGGAAATTCCAGAAATTCCACGATAAGTAACGTTATATCTTAAAAGGCAACTAGTGTTCCTGATAACATTATACTAAATCATGTGTATCTTCAATTCCTATCATAAAGTTAGGCGTATAGTTCTTTAATTAGTTGTTATAAAATTCGAAAACTTTGCAGATGTTTCGAGCTACAGGTTGCAATAAAAAGGTTACAGAAATAATAGCTTAGAAATAAAAGGGTCATCTTTGATCTTTGAACATCGCAGGGGGGAAAAAAGATAAAAAGATATTTCCTCGATCACATTCCCGACATTATTACCTTTGTTTTGTACAAGAATATTTATCATTCGACTATCTTGTAAGGATTATCAAGTCGTAACATTTTTGCTAAGCCTTTCACTTGTTTTATTGCCGAAAAATACATGTTTTTAATTAACTTCATTGACTCAGTGTATTTCTTTCCTTTGAAAAATAAAATGATTCTAATATTCAACCTGAATATGAAATAAAACTGTATGGGAAATGTGTATTATACTGAAATCAAATTTTTATAACTTCCCGTAATTCATGAAAATTACTGCAAAAATTTGTTTCATTATAATACCTGTAGGCTCATTCATCGGTGCCTCTGTCTCCTTATCCATCATTTGAAATGTGTCGCTGCATGCGTCCTCGGGTATTTGAGCGATGTCATAATCTTAAAAAAAAGTTCAGAAAACCCGTTTGCACATACATCGTATTGAAGGGTACGCAAAACATTTTTTGTGTCTCGCTTGGACAACTTGAAAGAAAGCTCTCTTTCCCCCTGTCTCAGTGTCTCTATCGCTCTATCTCTACTTTATGCTTACATTCATTTTAGTATATTCCAAATTCCTTTATGATTATTGAATTCAAGGCACTACGCAGGATTTTTTTTCCGGGGGGGGGGGGCAAGATTCCGTAAAATGTTCGAACAAAACACGCAAACGAGGGAGCGAATTAGCGACCGAGATGGCCACTAGGGCGTTTTGCATTAAAGAATGAATGAAATAGAAGGATCTGGTGCACATTTCATGTGGATTCTTCTGGAAAATTTTCATTAGAAAAGTAAGGCTTCCAAATTTTGGGGATGGGGGAGATGGCAACTGCCCCCTAGAATATAAGCAGAGACTTATACTGCTTTCACACCAAGGTACGAGCGGTCGCTGCGACCGATGAAATCATAATGTGAAAGCATTTCATCGGTCGCTGCGACCGATCGTTTAGGTCAAAAACGATCGGTCGCTGAGTACGGTCGGTGAGGTACTTCAGCGACCGATCGCGACCGATGCAAGCTAGATGTGAAAGCACATCGTACTCAGCGACCGATCGAAATGCAATGACCCCCCATACATGCCTACGCACTATCTCTACTTCCGCTTCCGGCTAGGTCAGCTATACAGCGACCGATCGCTCTGGGCCTGACCAAATTTTGACGGAGGTGTGAAAGCACGTCCGATCGGTCGCTGGGTACGGTCGCAGCGACCGGTCGCAGCGACCGTACCTTGATGTGAAAGCAGTATTATTTTCTTCAGCCCATTTAATGTCTGGCGGTTAACTATTCCATAGCATGGGTTCTTTATATCAGTGAGCATGAAAATAAAGTACGACCATAGTAAACTCGAAATTCATTCTCGTATCATAACGATGAGCATATAGATTCATAGTACACAAATTATGAAACGAGCTTTGTAAAGATGTCTATTAAATTGTTACGTGACAATAGAATAAGATATATATATATATATATATATATATATATTTATATCTATTACATTACATGAAAACCAAATAACGAGGACGCACTAGTCATTTCATAGTCTTCTATTTCACTTCATCACTACCCCCCATGCTGAGTAAAGGTTAGAGCGTACTTTAGGACATTTGATCAAGGACTCAAGGTTGATCAACTTCCATGCGCAACAGTAGATGGTTCACCCATTATAAAAGGTAAAAGGGGTGTATATATATATATATATATATATATATATATATGTGTGTGTGTGTGTGTGTGTGTGTGTGTGCGCGTGTGTGTGTGTGTTTATATATATATATATATATATATATATATATATATAGAGAGAGAGAGAGAGAGAGAGAGAGAGAGAGAGAGGGTGGGTTGGTTGAGTTCAGTTGCCATCAAGTGGAACAAGAAAATTCCAAACTGCTACATGAGAGAAGATAATCTTTTAAGCGGCGTTTCTTTAAAATAAATTCCACTGAGCTTGAACGAAAGAAATAGGTCTGTAGTTGTTTAATGGTTATGCATTATTCTTTTAATGGATTGGAGTTTCTTTACAAATTTCATGATACAAGGAATAATTCCTGTTGATGAAGACAGGTTGAATATACATGTATGAGTCAAAGGGTAGTATGGCCTTTATACATGTAGTTTGTTTCCACAAATTGTTACTTATTTCATCATGCCTATCTGCTTTGCTTGTTTTTAAGGAACAAGTTATTTCTAGTATTTCAATGAAATTCGTAGGGTTTAGAAAAAAAAAGCTTCATGGGCTTTGGAAGAAAATTAGAATGAGTCATATTGGTACCTTGTATCTTCGAAGCTTGTTCTCGGCCAATATTCACAAAGTAAGAATTAAATACATTAGCTATATCACGAGGGTTTTTGTAAGCATTATTACTATTCGTGCATATTTTTTGTGATTTTATTGTCGAAGATTAGGCCTACCCCTAGATTTCTACAAGTTTTTGCAACAGCAATTGCTTTCCATGTAGGCCCAAGTGCAGCAATGGAGTTGTTTGTTTGAACCGAGATGAACAGGAAGAAACTGTGCCTCACTGCAATTCGATTTGAGACCATTCAATTGAGACCATTCTTTGATTTCCTGGACACAATTAGCTATCTGGGAGGTTGAGCATCAAGGTTTGTCTGTTTGATTGTTATGCGCAATTGAGTATCGTCGGTGTAGAACACCTTGTGTATGGAATATTTATCAATGATTATCACAGATTCAAGAACAGACGTATACAATGTATCGTACCGTGTACGGATTCTCGAGGTACTCCCTAGGTTAGCATCGGTGTTGAAGACCTATCATTTCCAATGACTATGTTATGAGTACGTCTTTGCAAGTATGAAGTTAACCTGTTAATCTGAAAGTGATAAACGTTTAAAGAGTCCTTTCACAAAAAAAGATTGAAAAGAAAAAAAAACGAAAAAAACAAACACCCCCCCCCCCCCAAAAAAAAAAAGAAAGAAAAAAAGTTGGATAGGACTATTTCACACTTTTCAGGGAAAAAAAAAAGCCTGTCATAGGTTATAAAACTGAATCACACGTGACTGTGAGTAACCAATCATTTGATTAAGATCAGGAGTGAGTTGTATAAAATTCTTTGTCGATTGTTTTGAAATATTCTTCTCTTGGTTCTTTTGCCATTTAAACAGATATACTTCAGGGGTCAGAAAACGAATATGACCGGTCGGTCACTTAATCAGTCAAATAGTGAAATCAGTGAATTAGATAAAAGGAAGAATGCACTGGATACCTTGATTATTTTCATCCTTGGCGAAGGTGATGTCCTGGGAAAATGAAAGAAAGAAAGGAAGAAAGAAAATGGAATTTATAAACCGAAAAGAAGTCTTATCATGAGACGTGTAATAACCTATGTTCACACAGCCCTTCTAGTTTCAAAATTTTAAGTTAACGAAACAATGACTCACTAACAACGTCGAGGGTCCACACGCGCCCAAAACAATGACGCTCGTTGTTTTAAAAGTACTAAGATATTGAGAGTGTAGCTATATAAGCGCGCATCTTGGCCAAGCTAGCTGCACACGCACAGTACATCACGTGTGCAGCTAGCATGCACCAGAGCCTTGATTACAGAGTTTGGCCAACCCTGTTCGAGTATTTGCGATCACGTGACCACAGGCGCCATGTTGCTATCCAATTCGCAAGCAATAGCGTCTATTATATTTTGGATCAGAAATTTATCCTTTCATGATTGGCTTAAAGACCTTCACGTGATCATTGGTATTTTCAGCTATTTCAGAATGTTGGCATAAAGGTTTATTATTTGGGAAATGACGTCACTCTTATGACGATATTTTCCAAATAGTATATACTATTTGTGAAATGACGTCACAGCACGCAAAATCTATGCGCAAAATGAAAATTCAGTAGGGCATACGAGAGCTCGAGTGCGCACCATGGGGAACTCTCGCGGTGTCACGGCTACTGCGTTTCTCAATTTCCGATCACTTTGCAGTTTATCCGTACAACGTTTAGTGCCACAAAGCATTCAATAAGACATAAACATGAAATGAAGAATATTGATTTGGTGTCATTTGACTGATTTATTTTAATAAACAAGGTAAAAACCTACTTCACCTACTTGGCTGATTTACAACGGGGCCGCGTATCAATCAAGAAAAATATAAAATAAGAAAGTAAAATTCATGTACAAATACATATAAATCTTGAACCAAAATACAAAACAAATATACTTTGCCTTGAGAGTTTCTGGTTAAAACTATTGGCCTCGGTGACTCGAATAGTATTATTTCGGAGTCACCTCTTGCCCATAGTTTTAACCAGAAACTCTCAAGGCAAAGTATACTTGTATACTATGTACTGTTTTCTATGAGGGGAAATTCTGTGCTCTTTAACATGGGGATGCTCAAATTTCTCAAGGAAAGGGGAAAAAAATGCACTGGTTACCCCGAGATCCAGAAATGCGAAAGATTTGGGAGATCGTCTGCATGCCTCACTGTTTTGTGTTCTGCAAGTCGCAACTCGATTCGCATCTAGGCTTGAGCGGATCCGGTGTCATAGTCGATTTGTTCCGGGCAGTCGATTGGATCCTCCGGAACCAATCGGCTGAATATTTACCCGCCCATTAGATCCGCTTTGGTCGACTAAATGCGATCGTCATAGGCGATTGGTTCCGACCAGGCGATTCGTTCCTTTCGACCATTCGACGAAGGATTTAGCTGCGAAGGCGATCCGAATCTCTATTGTGCTAACATATCACGTCATGGTAACACCCCTAAAGAAAAGTGTACTCTTCTGGTCACCTTTTGGAGCCAATCAAACTCCTCCAAATCAGCCACACGTTGCCTATTTCAGAATTTGGTATACACGTAGAAATAGCTATGGTAGAAATACACTGATTCCTGTTCATAAGGAGGGGGGTAAGTGAATAAGGTCAGTTGTGTGAAGTTATGGATGCCAAGGCGTATGCTTGTGGAGGGGGGGGGGGCACTCGGCGAGGAATGGGATTTTTATTCCGATAACTCTATTCTGTCTATAAAGTCATTCTCTTATTCATTCGTTCCCATTTTTTTTTGGGGGGGGGGGCCGAGGCGGGGTCAAAATTTGAAATGTTTTAACGCACATCTATAAATTTTACTCTCATTCATTAAATGAACACGATGTATCAAATTAGCTTCTGCGTCAGCTGTTATATTGGTAATTCTAGAATCCTTCTTCATACTCTTATTTCAATTTGTTTTATGTGTCTATATATTAATTAATGCATTTATGTATCTGAGGCTGGTCATCTGATTCGGTTCCAAATTCTCTCACCATTTTTTCCACTTTTTTGATCACTTGTTCATTCTAAATTCACCAACTTGAATTTCCCTACTTTTAAGTCAGCTGAAGGGTTGATTAGAAACGAAGCCTCCATGCTTTTCGGGCTGACCTGGAAGGAGTTTTTATGGTTAAATGTATAATATATATTCTTTGCTTTTGAAATATCAAACCCTGATTTTTTCCCCCTCCCTCTTTGTTTTGTTTTGTTTTTTTACTAAAAAGGAAGGGGAAAGGGTTCCTTTCTGTTCAGGGGTCCATTTACACTTAAACGAGTTTTTAATCTTTTTCACACCCTTATATTTGTGTGTTTGCTAAAATAACAGCCTACATTTTTTCAAGGATACTAGTAGTATCCATGATTTTTTCAAACACTGGTGGCTTTTTCTGTTAAGGGGCCCAATGACTCCCTAAATGTTATAAGTGTCAAAGTACAATTCTAACGATTCTTTCCCTCATCAAAAAAGAGTGAACGCATTCACTCTGTTACGGGTGAATTTGAGAAGGAGTGCATTTAGAGTGAATAAAAATAAAACTTTAGGGGTGACTTCAGAGATCAATCAAAGTTTTGTGTTCTGTTGTGACAGACAACTAGACTCATGACCAGGCGCGTAGCCAGGGGGCGATGGGGGCGGTCCCCCCCCCGCCAAAACGCCAGAAAGAAAGGAAAAAAGAAAAAAAAAAGAAGAAAGAAAAAGCGTGAGCGAGATGAGAAAAAGGTAAGAGAATGTAAGAAAAGCGGGAGCAGACAAGGAGCAACGACAAAGCAACGTCGGAGCTTCCTTAAGTCCCCCCTCCCTGCACCCTCCCCCCCCCATGATTCGCACGCTTCGCGTGCTTACTACCTCCCCCCCCCCCATGAAATCCTAACTACGCCACTGCTCATGACTGCATCGATGTAAAATCAAACTGCTAGTAAGTTTATTCCATCACAACAACTCACATATACAGGTACATCTACATTCCAGACTACCAGTTACATAACATGTCTGGTGCTTGCTGCCATCTGAGTGACGCAGCAGGGGAGGAGATTAGTATATCAGACTGAAAACAACAGAGAGTGTGGGAACATACAGGCAGAGTGTGGAAAAAGGATGATGATGATGATGTGGACTGAAATGAGATGAGATGATGAAATTATTAGGACACAATACAAGGATTTTTAGTTTTTTAACACTTAAAAAAAAAAAAATTATGTACAGATCAGTGCGTTACTTAGATCGAAGGGCCGAAAGTTCGTCATTTATTAAAAAAGACAAAAATTAATTATTGTGAATTACGGTAAAAAGTGTAACACAAAGGACATTTCCAGAGGTTTTTTTTTTTTTTTTCCATGACTTTCTGCGCAGAGACTATGGGTATTGTGCTGTTGCATGAAATAAGTAAGCCCAAAACTTCTATGAAAATTAAATTTTCAAATATTCATGGGGGGGGGGGGGGGTTAAGTTAAATCGGGTAAATAGGGATAATAATATGTCAAGGAATTGTAATGTCCTGTGGGTATATTGCAGGGGTTATATTCGAAACCATGTCCATTAGTTTAACTTCTGATTTATATTTATTACTGCATTATGAAGAAAACGATAAGTGGCATAATTCCTTATGATGTATCTATGTGGCAATAGTTGAAAGGTGCATGTATTATGTGACATTTTCAAGATAAAATGGAAAATTAGTTTCCACTTTACTGCAATCGTACTTTTTTCCCGATAAGTTGATAAGATGTAACTAATCCCTTTAGGTAATTCCGTTATTTTCTTTTGAGGTTCATCTGAGTACGCTAAGTATATTTGCAGATTAATGCCCGGGATTAATGTTGCTTAGTTTGCATTAATGATTTGAACTTGTGTTTTCCGCCCTTCCGCTAGTAGGCACAAACTTTTCAATGCAATTTCTAAAAACTGATTAAATCAAAACAAAAAATAAACTATAACAACAACAACAACAAACACACGATTATCATTTGGGCTCTGATAGGAAGGGATCATGACAAACAGCATGAGCCTTATGTTGTTAAGGTTGTTGTTGTTGTATTTTCAAAGATTTTTTCAAATTATATTTTGTCCTAATTTGGAAAAAAAAGAAAACGTTGAAGTGTCACTTGGAGTATGCCACTGTAAAAGTGTGCTGTCAAATATGATTGTTTGCTCCTCTTAAAAGTTACATGTAATTCATTAGAAATCACCACATCTGTTCATCGAGAATTCAACATTAATATAGCATAGACATTAATTAATATAGCATAAACATTAATTATTATACACAAAAAAGTATATTATAGGTGCTATTATTATATCAGTACCGGCATACTGTTATGGGGCTTGGGGGCAATAGCCCCCCCCCCTCCAAAAAAAAATAAATAAAAAAAATAAATGAATTTAAAAAAAGGGGGAAGGGGAACAAATCAAATTACCTCCCGGATATTATGTCCTGATCTTTGCATGACGAAATAACATTTTCATTAAACAAGTCGATTTTTTGGATTGGTCTCTTCGCTAGCTGGCAACTTTTCAGAAATGTATGTCATGTTCTGCCCCCTCAAATTATTTTGAATAATTACGCCACTGTTTTTCAGGGAGAATTTTATTAGAGGGTATACTAGTATTTTCTTTGATGCTGGATATTATTTTGCAACCACAATGTGACCCAAAAAATGGGTGAGTTGATGTTGGTAAAATTTTTTTTTTTTTAAAGTTGGGTAAAAAGATTTGACCAACGACCGAGCAATATAGAAAGCATTTTAAGCTACTCAAAGGCAAAAGCCAATATGTTGGGAAATGCATAACCTTGGGTAAAACATTGCCTAACCATTCGTTGGATTGACTATAAGCCCAACGCTGGGCAAAGCATTTGCCCATTTTTTCACAGTGCATGTGCTTTAGGATAACTTATTGAGAATAAGACTTCTCAAAATGGAAATATAAACATTTCGTTAGCTCCTTTGCAGACACTATCAGAATATCCGGAACATATAAATTTATCAGAACTCTTAATGACTGTTATTTAAACCTATTCAATATAAACTGCATTTACAAAGACTTGAGAGACAGTCTGACAATGACAATGTGTAATAATACTCTTGATAATATTAATAATCAAAATTCAGGGGCAGCGGAAGCGGAAGGGGGGGGGGCTGGCGTGGCTCCCCCACACTTTCGGCCAAAAAAAAAAAACTTTATTAGTTTTAAAAAAATTATAAAAATTGTAAATATAGAAATAGATTTTCAAAATCAGAAAAAAAAAAACCACCAAGGGTTCGGGGATGGGGGGGGGGGGGGGGGGTGCCGCCCCTGAATCCCCGCTAGGGCCCTATCTGCAGGATCTGGATTTCGCATGTTTGGGTGTCAGCTCCCCTCTCCCTCTAATAACGTTCGGTGGCCTCTGAAATGTACCCCGAAACCCTTGGCTAATGTCGGAACCAAACGGCGGCTTTCGTAACGTATCAGCCAAAAGTAGTATCAGACGTCTGGTTCCGCAGGAACGAATCAACTAGTCGTTTGGTTCCGGGGAACGAATCGACTAGCCATTTCGTTCCTGCGGAACCCGGAACACATCGACTATCACACCGGCCTCTGATTTCCCCCGTAGTCCCAGACGGGTTAAGTAAAATAGGGGATCGTGTTTCTATCGCCCCCGCGCTTCACAACATGATGCATCCTCTTTTACAGTTTTGTTTTGGGATTCAATAAAAACTACCATTATCGACATTTTCTAGATCTAGATCTGCAGTAGGGGCCTATGTCTTTTTCTAACAGAAGAGTTCAAATTTTGATTTGATTACAGTCTATACTATCATGACTATAGTATATATCTAGCCTATGGCATGCTTTGAAAAAATCTAGAGTAAAGATTAACACGTATTTATCCACAGACAAGTGAAAATGATTTGTCTGATCTCGACTCTTGTGAACATTGTGATAAGTACATGTGACATGAATGTTTTTGGCTACCTTTATGTCAAATTTCACTCTTTTTTTTAAATTTCTATTTTTTTTTTATTTTGTAGATTAATCAGTGGATGCAACTTAATGCAACAAGGGGAGCAGCTTCAACTTCAAGTTAGCCTTCTGATATATCAATGATTTGGCGTTAGTGACTATTTGGAGTGCTACCTTCAAATCTCCAAAGTTCAAGAAACAATTCGGTTTTTCAGCGGAAACAACCACATGAGCGCAGAGAAAAGTGGAAACTTCAAAAGACGAAATGTGACTATAAAATTAATTTGCCCAAAGCCCTGAAGATGGACTGATTAAATTTGTATAGGGGTGTCGTTGTCTAGTGGATACATCACTGGGCTGTGGATCACATGGTTCGCGGTTCGAGCCCCCATGGCACTTATCCTGTTAACAAGACATTGACATACACTCTCGACCAAGGTGTACTAAATGAGTACCCATTAGGAAGGAATCCCTGAAATTCTCTAGGGTTATAATGGCAGTTTTGCTAAAGTCGGAGTAATAATAATGATTTGTGCGCCTCAGAATAGAATATTTCTACATAGACGGCACCATACAAAAGTGGATTTATTATTATTATTATTATTATTATTATTATTATTATTATTATCATTATTAATATTATTATTATTATTATCATTGTTATTAATATTATCATTATTATTACTATTATCAATAGCATAGAAAAACCTTGAAATTTTATGCGATATTGTCATTTTACACTTTACTTAAAAAAAAAAATCACTTCTGACCGTGAGATTATAAATAAAATTTCACATAAATTAAACAATATATCTATATATGTAAGAAATCTGGAAGGGGAACTCATATACAATCAGGGCCGTACGCAGAAATTTTTCCGGAGGGGGCAAGACAGGAAAAAAAAAATGAAAGCGAGGGAGCAAAGTGACCGAGCTGGTATCGAGGGTGCTTTTATATTTCCAAAGTGAAATCGAATGATTTGGTGCGGGCTTTTGATGGATTTTGTGAAAATTGCAGTAAAAAAAACATGTACGTTTTCAAAATGTCTAGAGGGGGGAGTGCCCCCCCCCCGCCCCTGCATACGGCCACGCGTACAGTTATGAGTGGAATAATCTGAATGACTAGAAATTTACACACTCTCACCGCAACCCCAATTAGACTTTTTATACATATTGTTCGAATATGAGGGTATGTGAAGAACAATTTTTTTTTAGTTTACTATTTTGATGTGATATTCTTTTAATTTGGCATGAGGATTTAAAAAAAAATATTATTACAGATTTTATTGCTTCACTTCATTAAACAAAATATATCCATTTCAGAAGAATAAATCACAATAAACATGTATTCTACAAATGAATTCAGCAGGTACATTAATGGATTTTCATTGCTTTCCATTTCTCTAGGTGAACTGAAAGTTTGCCTTGTCTAATTGCAATAACTCTACTTTCTCTAGAAAAACTACGTCTTTTTGCAAAAGCTTAAAAACCAATATCTTGTCTGTATATTTCTGTCAGTAGATAAAACAAAATTATGTAGATTAAACCATTCTTTGTATGAACTCCAAAACAAATATCTAAAACCGAAATCTGTTAAAGTGACAGCGTTCAAATCAACAAGCCACTTGTTTACTTCATTCCAAAATGTTTTGGCAACCAAAAAACTCAGAAAAACAGATGCAGGGGATATCAGTTGGCTTTCATTCCTACAAAATTGCATGTTGGTAAATTTATGACTCCAATGCGAAACAAAAATTGATTAGTTGCTAAGAGCGAATCTTGGTATCAAGCGTAGTCATAAAAATTCTTTTAAACTGGGCTTGCCAGTGAATTAAGTTTCTAAACTCAAATTTAGGTCACTTTCCCAAAATATTTAAGCGATTTGTATCATTCAAACTTTAAAAAAACCTTATTTACAAACACTGTATAGCAAAATTTTGCGGGTTTTTTTTTTTCGACAAAATAAATGCAGTTTGTGGTCTAACAGAAGAACGAAGAGAATTACGATGCATAAACATATTTCACCATGTTGACTTGATACCACAGACATTAGCAGAGTAGCGCATAAACTGATTGACGTTCAATTTAAAATTTAGTTGCATTTTTCTGTATGATTTAAAACCTCCATTTTTCATTCAGAATATCGCTAATAAACTTAATACCTCAGTCAAACCAGTTTCTGAAAAAATGTTCTACCATCAATTTCGATAAATGAATTATTCCATATACACCCAACAAAAAAAAAAGTGAATCCTTTTTTTTAAATTTCTACCTCACTCCTCTTCCCACCCCACCCCTCTACCCCCCTCAAAAGAAAAGGAGAAAGAAAAGAAGAAAGAAAGACAAAAAAACAGAGAAATAAGCTTTTGTTACATGAAAATTCAAATGACATCAGGAGCAGCCACATGAGTGATGTATTGACCCAAATGTGATTTTTGTTATTGATTCATGGCCTCATGAAATAGTATGTAATGACAGTATACATGTATGGTTACTCTGTTGTGAAGCCTGTGGAATTAAGTATACTGCAGTTCCAGGGAACACTAATGTTGTTTTCATTAGCGTACCCCAAAATGCATTTTCCTTAATTTTCCCGGCATGCTATGCCAGTTTAGCTGGTCCATTTCAAATTTGAAGAATGCTTTTCATTTCTAGGGCAACGAAGCATGCAATCTTTAATCATGCTATGTTTGTATTTCCAGTGCAATATGACGGTGAATTTCAAAAAATGGCTGCATAAATGGTAGATAAATTCTCCCTCGTATGAATTCACTTGGAATTGCAGATTTAGTTATTTAGGTAGTTACTTATGGTTAGTTATTTTACCTAACTGCTAAGAAAGCACGTGTATGTTAGTAAGCAACTAGGGGACCGACGGCTTTAAGTCCCTCCGAAGGATTTGGTAATGAGGATTAATACCTTACCAAAGGGCATTAGCACTTCAACTTGGTTCCGAACCCGGGTTTATTTATCTATTTCATACTGCAGGGTAGGCCTGTTCACCTTTGTGTAAACTGCTTTTTAAAGGCGCCCTGCAGTAATAACAAACATTATTCTACATGAAAATACAAAATACATAACAGTTATAGGTAACATTGTAAACTGCAAACATGGAGATTGGATTAATGGTATCGTAAACAAGTACATGTATATACATGGATATAAGCACTGTTATAAATCAACTGAATTAATATACGAGACTTTGCAGAGCTTTTTAAATCTATAAAGGGATGTACATGTTTGAACACTTACAGAGAGTGCATTAAACAAATTGGCTCAGACATATTTAACATAATTTCTTTTATTTTCTGTCCTTGGGCGCTGAAGTTGGAGGGGGCATTTTAAAGAATAAAGTGTCCTATAATTTACAGTTCGTTTACATCTCAATGATTCTAGATAAGCCGGTATTAGATTATTTTGGATTTCAAAAACAAGAACACTATATTGATAATTTATACGTTGCTCAACTGATTGTCATTTCAGCGTGAGTAACAAGGAACTTTGAGATGTATGATAATCGTTATTCAAAATCATTCTGGCATATTTATTTTGGAGCTTTTATATCTTATTCCTCTGGATTTTTGCACAGCTTCCCCAAGATGTACTGCAGTAATCAATATGAGTTAAAATTATAGCAAAATACAGATTCTTCATTATTTTGAATGACAGCAAATGTTTAATCCTCCGTCTACAACCTATTGCCCGAGAGATTTTACAAACAATAGTAGAAACATGTTCACACCACGTCAAACCGGAGTAGAGCATAACACCCAAGTATTTGATCTTCTTTACATTTTCTAAAGGTAATTTTCTGAATCTTATTGACAAAGCATCATTCCCCAAGTTTTTCCTATGACCAAATGCCATGAATTTCGTCTTTTGTGGGTGCAAATGCATATTATTCAGGTCTAACTATTTGCCTATTGTAACAGAATCATCTTGCAAGTTTTCCTGTACCTCCTTAATTGTTTAACCATGATTTAGAATGGCTTTATCATCAACATAAAGAGACATTTCAGAATTGAAAAGCAAATTTTCACTATACATGTAATTAATAAAAAGACAAAATATCAACGACCCAATATACAGTGCGTCCCGAAAAAAACTTTACACTTTTGAAATGGCTGCCAAATGAAAAATACATGATTCTGGAAGAAAAAGATTTATATGTAAGGATAGCTCATGGACTCAACTTTCATATGAGACCAAAAAGGCCGAAAATAATTCATGCTTGGGTGAGCACTGCTCACTTTTGTAAAGGATATGAAAATTAGGTTGCGCAGGAATTGCACCTTTCAATTTGTGAGAGGTTGTCCTTTGGAGGTTACAGAATTGAAGGTGATATGATGAATTCATGATCCGTTGCAATCAGTTTAGGTTTGCTGAGTGAATTTTATGGTTTATTAAATCAAAATTGTATGCATGAGTGAACGGGCATTGCATTCATTATTGTAGCATTGTACCTTTCCCTGGTAGACTCAGTGGTGTGTTCATGGGAATCAGGATTGGGTGGAAGTACATGTTGCAGGGGAGGTGAGATAGGGTAAGACTTTGTTGGCTAGATGGGATAAGGGTCAAGAGGACAGTATGCCCCTCCCTCCCCTCTCTCTCTATCTCTCTCTCTCTCTCTCTCTCTTGTTTCCTGTGTGTTGGTGCATATCTTGACAATTCACATTCTTTGGTCTCCACTCCAAAATATCCAAACCGCCTTCCCTTATCCCTCATGAAGAGAGCAAGATTGTGCATCGGAGGACGAGGTGAACATGTGGACCATTGAACTAGCAAACTTTGATTTTTAGTTTCCATTATCATTTAGTTTCCCCCTTTTTTCTCTTACAAGATGGATGAAACAGTTGTAAAATTGAAATGAATGAAAATCAACTGAAAACAAAGACTGACATGTTCATTTTACCAATTTGTGTTACACTGTACCATTTTTTTTTTTGTCCGAAACTCAACTGCTAAAATGACTGGTTGGTTGGATTAACTTTGATTGAGTGATTGACTGAGTTATTGATTAATTATGATACATTTATTGAATAATTCATTGATTGAAACAGCTGAATGGTGATTGAATGCTTGATTAATTGATTTACTGATACATTGATTACTTGACTGATACCTAAATGTTGATTGTCTAACTTACGGTATTGATTGATTGACCGATAGAATGCAATTGACTTCAGGTGTCAATGAGTGATACCAGTCCCAGTCCAATTTTGGAAATGCAGGTAGAATTCGGGTTAAGGGAATGTGGTCGGATATTTTGGAGAGGAGACCAACGGATGTGAATTGTCAAGATATGCGCAAGTACACCCAAGAAGAGAGAGAGAGAGAGAGAGGGGGGGGGGGAGCATGCATGTCCTCTTAACCCTTATCCCATCTACCCAACAAAGTCCTACCTTACATCTCACCTCCCCTGCACCATGTACCATCACCCAATCCTGACTCCCAATAACACACCACTGAGTCTACCAGGAAAAAAGGTATAATGCTACAGTAATGAATGCAATTCCTGTTCACTCATGCATAAAATTTTGATTTAATAAACCATAAAATTCACTCAGCAAACCTAAACTGATTGCAACTGATCATGAATCCATCATATCACCCTCAATTCTGTAACATCCAAAGGACTCACCTCTCACAAATTGAAATGTGCAATTCCTGCGCAACCTAATTTTCATACCCTTTACAAAAGTGAGCAGTGCTCATCCAAGCATGAATTATTTTCGGCCTTTTTGGTCACATACAAAAGTTGAGTCCATGAGCTATCCGTACATATAAACCTTATTCTTCCAGAATCATATATTTTTCATTTGGCAGCCATTTCAAAAGTGTAAAGTTTTTTTTGGGACGCACTGTAGATCCCCGCGGGACGCCTGATTTGATCTTCAAAAAGTCACTGGAACAATTATTCACTGTAACAAATTGTCTCCTGTCTGTTAAATAGGATTCCATCCAGTCATATTATTTTCCTTCTATACCATAGTACATAAGCTTGCAAGAATAAAAATTGTGTGGAATAGCATCAAAGGCTTTGCGTTGATCTAAGAAAATACCTCTAATAACATGTTTTGGTCCATTTTATCACACAGATAATCTGTCATTTCAGTTAAACATGTAGCAGTAGAATAAGATGGTCTAAACCCTGACTGACAATTTGCAAGGAGTTTAATAACATTTAAATGTGCATAAAGTTGATGATGCATTACTCTTTCCAATATTTGGACAAGGCAGGTAGCACAGAAATTGGTCTAAAATTACCAATATCAGAAGAACCCCCTTTATCATGTTTATGTATTGGAGTAATCAGTGCTGTCTTAAATTCTTTTGGATGCAATTTTACCTAAAAGAGTCATGTTGCGACAGCTCCACACTTTCAGAAGTTTATGAGTTTCTTTCATTTTGATGTCAAAATTTATAGAACAAAACATCTGACAAATCGTGAATTGGGATTTGTATTCCTAAGTAAATGTTGACTTTATCAATCAAAAATTCTAAATTTAGTTCCCTACATAGTGTACCTTGGAAATGATCCAGCCTCACAATCTTACTTTTGTAGACATTAACTTTTAAACCTGCAATATTGGAATATTTTGATAAAACAGCAAAATAGTTGGAAGGATTATGCTCATTAGCATCAAGATTAATCAAATTTTCAACAGCATACTGACTAAGGCGTATTCATTTCCTTTAATGTTAATTCCCTGAATTTGTGTACTCTGTTTTAACATTGTTCCTAGTATCTCAGCTCCAATTAGAAAGAGGTATAGGGAAAGTGGACAGCCTTGTACTCCCTTGTAAAGATTAAAAATAGGTAATGAAAATCCATTGTTTATTACACAGCTTTCGATATTAGTATACATCAGTTTAACAAAAGATACGTTTTTCCAAAACCAAATTCATTTAAACACACATCTAGAAAATTCCATTCAACCGAATCGAATGCTGTTTCAAGATCTATCGAAAAGACAATACCACTGATTGCATATTTGTTGCTTAAATCTATTTAATCTTAAATAAACGAATATTTTCACCAATATATCTGTTCTTTTAAAATCCAGTTTGATACCATGTAATATAAAGGAAGAACTTTCTAAAGTCTAGTTGCGAGAATTTTTGCAAGTATCTTATAATCTGTATTTAGGAGTGAGATTGGGCGCAAGTTCCTTAAATAAAGATTATATTTGCCTTTTTTGGTAGAAGGGTTGTTACATTGTATTTCTTTTTTTCATAGATGGGTACAGTTAACAAATGATTATTGTATAACATGTACTGAAAACATGTACTTTGCAAATAAGCTCCTTTATTATCTTCCCAAATTACCTTATAAAAGTCAACAGGACGGCCGCCTGTACCAGGTGTTTTATCACAAGCCATTGACGTAACTGGATTATAACATTCATTTTCTAAAATACATCCCTAACACAATATGTCTAAATCTTGATCAATCATAGAATTCAAATCATTTAGCACATTCTTTATATCATTATCTTTTGGGGGGCAGGAGTTTCTGCATTTATTGTCAAATCAAATAACAAATTTACAAACAATAGTGATAAATATACAACATAATTGATCAACTTACAAATGTGACAGTTAAATAACAAATGGCAACAGAATAAAGACATGATTATAAGTAGAAATGAACAAGTAGAAAAAAAAAACGAGAATGCAGGGGCCAGCTATCTTAAGCAAAATGCTTGAATGAATAGCAGCCAGTGGAAAGGGTTACATGCAAACCATAATGATATATATGTCTATATCATCAAAGCGATGTCACTGACTGAAAAAAAAAATTACTTACTACAAAAAAGGGAATAGGGGGAAGGAAGGAAGGGGGTGAGGTGAAGTGGGTGCACGTGTAGGTGAAAAGATTACGAATAAGTGGAAACCAAATACTTCTTTAAAGAAGCTTTAAAAGAAAAAAAGGGGGCTACGGCGTGTTTAATTGCAAAAGGTAAATTATTTCAAACATCTGGACTGTGATGTCTTATCGTTTTTTGAGCTATGATTAATTTTGGATTTGTTAAATGAAGATCTGATGAATGTCGTGTAGGGTAGGAATGGACATCTCTGCTGTAGATAAAAATATTCTGAAAGGACATTGGTGTAGCGTTGGTGGAAAATTTATACATAAATATAGCAGTTTGATAGGTTTGAATATCGTTAATTGTCAATGTTTTAAACTTATAAAATATAGGATCAGTATGGGCTAAATAATGAGAGTGAGAACAGATACGGAGTGCTTTCTTTTGAAGACGCAATATAGTGTTTATATTCATTTTGTTACTATTTCCCCATACTATGTTACAGTACGATATATGTGACAATATAATTGAGTTATAAAGCATCAATAGTGATCTTCGAGAAAGATAATATTTCAGTTTATATAAAATGCCTATGCCTCTTGCTATCAACATGCTAATGTTAGGAACGTGACTATTTCAAGTTACATTTGAGCCGATCAATATAGCTAGAAATTTTGTTTCTTGTTTTTCGGTAACGGGCATGTCATCAATGAAAATATTATTACGAAATACATGTGTAGAATTAATGTGTTTAAAGTACATGAAGTTTTTGGGGGTTTATATTGAGGGAGAGTTTATTGGATTTAAACCACAATGATAATTTCTATAATTCTTGATTCAGAGTTGTAACAAGCATGTTTAAATTTTGGTGTGAATAAAATATGTTAGTATCATCTGCAAATAAAACGTATGTTAGTGAAGGTGATACATTGGCAATATCATTCATATATATATCAAAAAGCAAAGGGCCTAATATTGAGCCCTGTGGTACTCCACATTTCACAGTACATATATAAGATGATTTGGATTTGAAATTAACATATTGACGCCTATTATCTAAATAGTCCTTAAACCAGGAAAGTACGATCCCTCTGATTCCATATGTCTTTAATTCACACAATAATACAGCATAATCCATTGTATCGAATGCCTTCGATACATCCATAAAAACCTCAACAGTGTGCTCTTTTTTGAAAATGAATAGGTTATTTTGTCGCAAAGTTGTACAATTGCGTAGTCAGTCGAATGATTTTTTTCTGAAGCCATATTGAATGGGAATTAATAGTTTATCCATATCCAAAAAGAGTATAAACGTTTGTAAACAATTTTTTTTCAAGTATTTTAGAAAAGCTTGGCAACAACGAGATTGGGCGATAGTTTGCAATATGGCATGGTTAATCTTTTTTTATATATTGGAATTATTTTGGCAAGTTTTAGTGAATCAAGAAAAATTACCTGGAAAAGAGATAGATTGAAAATATGTGCCAGTGGGGAAGCCAGGAAATGAATAATTTGTTTTAATAGATATACACTTATTCCATCATGGCCACTAGATTTAGAAGGACTTATAGATCGAACAATTTCTAAAATTTCATGAACATTCGTTGGATTAAAAAATAATGAGTGCTCAGTATGATTATTTAAATATTGTGAAAAATCATTATCATTAGTAACAATCTTTGAGGCCAATTTGGGGCCAACATTAGTGAAATATGTATTAAATGCATCAGCAATAAGACCAGTGTCTTTAATGTAATTTCCATTCTCTAAAAATTCAACATTCTGTACATTTTCTCTTTTTTACCTAACATTTCATTAATTGTATGCCACAATGTTTTGTTATTGTCTTTATTGCTTTCAATTTTGTCAGAAAAAGGATGATTTTCGTGCTAAACGGATAATAGAAGTTAGCTTATTACGGTATTTTTTAATATTTGTTTTGATGTTCCAAATTAGGTGATTTAAGTGATATCTTATATAATCTATTACGAGTAAATATTGATTTTTATTATTCCTTGAGTGATCCACGGTTGCTTATTCTTCTTTTTGCTGAAGGTTATTCTTGTCGAGAGGCACATTTTTATCATAGTAATGAAGAAGGGTGTTTATAAATATTTCATATGAATTATTAACATTTGTCTCATGAAAAACGTCTTGCCAACTTTCTGTTCTCAAATCTGTTTTTAAGGACTCTATGTTGCGTTTGGTTTCCTTTCGTCGAGTAATGTGTTCTTTATTTGAAAGTTGATGTAAGCGTTTATGATCTGAGCATATCGTGAAAATTGGTAGATGGTCTGAGATATCGTAATATATTATTCCATTACTATCTGTACTCAGTACGTTTGAGAAAATGTTGTCTATTATTGTATGTGTTCTATTTGTAATCCTCGTAGGTTTGTCAATAAGAGGTTTGAAAGAAAATGTTGATAATAAATTAGTAAAATGTTGCCCAAGGGCAGTGCAAGGCAAAGAGAGATCTATATTAAAATCACCCATGGGGTAAATATCTTTGTTTTCTCGAGATACGGTTTCAAGACATGATTCTAATTTATCTAAAAATATATCAGCTACGTTGTTTGGTGGTCTATTAATTACAACGACTATTTTATTTTTATAGTTACCGTCAACAATTTCTATGAATAAGGTTTCTGTGCCGTTAATTTTAATATCATGCCTCACTTTATGATGCAGATTATTGTGAATGTAAAACGCGACATCGTCTCCCTTACCATTTTGGCGATCTATATGGTTAAATGTGTAATTCTCAATATCAAATATGGGAGTGGTCGTTGACTGTAACCATGTCTCTGTCAAAGCTATTATAGAAAAAGGAAATGAATTTAATATAGATAAAAACTCTTTGAAAGTATCAAAGTGCTTTTACAAACTTCGGATATTTGTGTGTACTAAGCTGAAAAGTTTTGGTTTATCATTTTGGTTTGTTGAATTAAAAGAAGAAATGAATTATTTTGCAGTATAGTATTTGCTCTGGGAAGTAAATAGTTCATCATTTAATATATCATCCAGATCCATGAATGAAGAGCAAATTGGTATGCAATACAATATAATGAATTTGGAGTGCTTGGTGCGTGCAAGTGCAAAAGAGAGGTGCATTCAGTGATGTGTCGAGTTGTGTGTGTGTTCATGATCGCTTGTTTGTGACAATCGGACGGACCCGGGGCTGGTGGCATGAAAACATAACCTAAACATCCGCAACCCTGATTGGGCGACATAAGTGAGATCAATTATAAGACTTTACATATCAATTAAATAGCGTCCAAGCCTTTGTTAGGTAATAGAAAGGATTTAAGCCAGAGATTCATGTAAAAATAGACCTGAGATACACTAAGCATGTTCTGTCTCCCTGACATCTCCCTGATAACGACGAATGAGGACCCTCGATTAATAGGCAGCATTAGCAGAGGCGTCGATCCATTTTTCGGATTGGGGGGGCAAGACGACCAAGCGGAGATGAACCCACGGCCACTATTTGTACACACACACACACACCTTCACACATATGTATGTATGTATATATATATATATATATATATAAAACAAAGGCCTATATCAACGTGAAGCATTTTCAAATTTGGGAAGTTAAGCAACTTGCTATGTGAACCATCCTGCTTTTTTTTTTTCAATTTTGCGAGCGAGCGAAGCGAGCGAGCAAAAAATAACAAATTTCTTGTTATGAGAGAAGAGTTTAGTTATCATATAGGCATAAATGATACCTGATATATATGTATATGGTTACTTGGCTGCCAAATATGAACTCTATTTCGTCACATCGCTGGTCCATTGTTGCTGCCCCCCAAACCACTCTGTTTTTTTTTAATATTACGAGCGAGCGAAGTGAGCGAGGAAGCACACACTGTTTTTCATGGTAGATGTAGTAAACCCTTCGGCAAATTTCGCTGAGAGCCAATGAAACATCTACATTATCTATTCGGTTTCATCTCACCGAATTCGTTTGCTTTTCAAAACCATTAATATGAAACGAGCGAGCGCAGCGAGCGAGGAAAAATATACCCTTTTCCATATGATAGAAGTGTTATTTCGTCATAAAAATGTGATAAAAATGTGATATGTGCTATACAAGAACGGAAAATTATTACTATCATTATCCTCAGAATACACTATAAACCTGTCATACCTGTATGATATCTAAATAATACATCCGATCACCTGTGTGCCGAATATGACACTGTTTTAGCTACCTCGCTTGCAGTCCGAATCCATTCTGTTTCTACTATAGCGAGTTAAGTCAACGACCGATCTCGGCAAAATTATATGGATTCGTCCCAAAATCTTTGTCAACCACCTTGCTGCCCAAATATAATGATACTTTGGAATCTCACTGCTATAATGAGCTAGTAGCTGCCCGAAATCATCTTGTATCTAGCTTTTACCAGCGAGAGTACAGTGGAGTAGCGAGCGAGTTAACGAAAAATATGTTTTTGTTTTGCGTTTTTTTTATCCAGGCCGTTATCTCCTGAAATTTTATCTATTTTTAGATCAACTAGCCGCTCGATTTCTAGGAGTGATATCTTGTTTGGTTATATTACTTCCTATGATTAGAAGAATAGTATAACATTAGATAGAAACATAAGACGCAAACCGATTTCCTTTCATAAGAATAGTAATAATCATCGGCATTGGTTAAGATAGAATAAATACGAGCGAGCGAAGCGAGCGAGCGCTTCCCAGTGTCCCATTTTCTTTCTTTTTTGTTGTTTTACGCTTTCATTTCACTTCCTTCCTTCCTTTTCCTTTCTTTTCTCTTTCTTTTTTCCTTTTCCTTTTTCCTTTTTTTTTTGGTTGGAAAATTATTGGGGGGGCAAAATGATATCTTTGCCCCCCCGAAATTTTCTTTGGGGGGGCAACTGCCCCCCCCTGCCCCCCCAGGATCGACGCCTCTGAGCATTAGTAGCCTATACAATACAACAGTAAAAAATCATATCCAAGTGAACCACTGTTCAGATGATCTAGTTTCCAAAATAACGGCCGAAATGCACAGATAGTAGTTTGTAAAAACGAGAATCAATTAAATCCAAAGGAAACTTTACATATGAATCACACATCACTTTTTTTGCTAACAATCATTCAAAAAAGGAATAATGACTCCTGACAAGTTGATGAGAATATATAAAATAAAGATAGGCGTAGTGTACCAGTCGAGAATGACATAATGGACAAAGGCATTGTTTTTGCGAATCGAATAAAGACTCTCATTTACATAAGTTGTTTAACAGACAATTACCCTGCTCAGACACAAATAAATGAGTTTAGACACAATGATATAGTACGACTAGTATACGAGCAGGGAAAGGCTAGTCGAGGTAGCGATTTGCATATAACTTGTATACCTGTATTTTGCATATGGATACCCACGTCTTCATCCGCACAGTGCGTGTAATGTATTGAAATTAGAGGTTTTGATGTTTACATATCATTTTCATCACATTATCTTTTGATCTTCTAAATGCTGTTAAAATATACAGTGTTTTTGATTTATGAAGTCATTGTTTATAAAAAAAAATGGATAAAAACGTGATGCATCAATATGCATTACAAACAGTCTATTTTTCAATTTTTAATGCAGTTATAGAGAGTTCCTCATTTATATATGCATTGACAATTATTATCCGTTTGTTTACACTTTAAAGTAGGCTTGTAACCTATTCGTCTGCAAACTGAGTTAAGCCAGTTATTGTGACGGTATACATGAGATAACAATGATCGTAGAAAAGGAAATGAAATAAACCAGCAATACATCAATACCGTCATAATATGATTTGAGAATTGTACTTCATTTTAAAATTGATAGCTGTTCTTTTCTGTCTTCTTTTGAAGGGGAAAAATGCTGCGTAATGTAGGTATAATACTGGCAGGTGACATGAATAATGTAGGTAAGAAGGTCTACAGTGGGCAAAACGCAATTATGCTCAACTGTAAACTAGCGATTATCCCCGGGAGGATATACAAAGGAGAGTATTATGAGTCAATAGGGCTATATGGAAATGGGGATTCTAATTCATCATGTTTAAAGTAACATCCACAGCTACAATAATCCAAGAAAAGGTTTCAGTTGCTTATAGTGTTCAAAACGCGATAACAATATTTTAACATAGAAGTTCATAAGAGGAAAAATGTTCTTATACATGTATTTTGTCATGAGAGCAACAAGAAATGACAAAAATACTAAAGTGTTTTGTAAATCTAGGCTGATTATTTTTATTAAAAAAATGGTTAGCATGCATCATTATACATGCAAAAAGTCTTGGTATCAGAAGAAAAATAGAAAAATTGACTCATTCCATAAGACGAAGAATGGTATAAATAGTGAAGGTGTTTGAAAATGTTCACTTTGTGGAAAAGATTTAAAAAAAAGAAAGAAAATGCCTTCTCCTCTTGAGGCTGTATCTTTACTAAAATACAAGAACTATAATTATAAAACAATTCTTTCCAATATTCTAAAGAATATTCATGATGATTACTTCTTTTCAGCGGACATTGAAATATTTATACTTGCCATCTGTTTTATATTGTATTCATATTTATGTATATCGTTCGCATAAATGTCATAAAGGAACTCGTACTTATCAATTTGAAATAAAGAGAAAGAAAGGAAAAAAAAACATTTCATACGTGAATGTTCTTTTCTGTTTCCTTGACAGCGTTGCATTGCATGTTAGTGTTATTGTTTCAATCATCATATGATTACTTCATCAATACTTCACAGATAACTAATTTCCTTCGTCAGTATACGTCTTCCATTCTCTAACGCTTTTTTCCTTATATTGTAGTACGACATCTGTTCCTTGGACGAAAATTTTCGTCGATAGGTGCTTTTCCTTGCGGAGACGATACGCGATGTTAAACAACTTGCCGCGACGAAATTTCATTGGAGGTGGTAGATCAGTTCTGACGTAAATCCTGTTTCGCGGTCTGCTGGATGCACCGGGACTAGCCGCTTGGTCGTCGCTACCGGTCGCGTTTTTGGTGCTTGGTAGGCTTCGAGGATGAGTTGGCGCTCTGTCATTATCGCGAATTTGGCTATGATGGGGTCCGGTCCTTCTAGTGCGGTATGGTATGTAATCCCGTAGGATTTTTTTTTTTTTGCCAAAATTGATTTTTGACTGTTTTGGCTTCGAAAGAGTCCCATTCAGCCAAAAACGATGGGGTGCAAAGTTTTTGACCCCTCCTTCACCTCCTGGGGCGTCATTTTTGGCGCCATATTGGCTTGTATAAAGCCCAGTAGGGACATTTGGTATTTTTCTCCCTAATTCACATATTTTTTTTTCCAGTGACATCTTAAAGTTATCAGAGATGTAGAGAAATTCCAAGCTTAATAATATTAAATAATAAAAATTAATTACTTTTATCGTTTGGGGGCGCACTTTGCGAAAAATGGTGAAAAACTGGCAAATATCATAGAAAAAATAACGCCCCCTTCTTTCTCTTGGGCTAGAATTTGAAGAAATAGCATTATTGTGTGTCATTATGCAGTGGAATAATTTCGGAGCTTGAAAATGACATCAACATGTTTATATTTCACCTGTTAAAGGTAAAAATCACCCCTATCTAAGTGTTTAGTCAAATGATTAACCCATTAAAACAGCAGAGGGCGCCAAACACTTTTAGATAATATGAAAACAATTTCCTCAGATATCAATTTCAAGACACTGTAAATGCATGGATGCATCGGAAAGCAGACAAATTTGATAAAATATACATTTTAGAAGGAAAATTAATGAATCTTGCATTCTGTTTTGATAATTATGATTCTGCCCCCCCCCCCCCCCGCCTACAAAATCACGAGTTATGCTATCTTGTTTACGAATACTTACACATAACACAATCTTTTTTAGCGTTGGAAAATTGAAAATCATTTTGGTACATTTGCCCATATAAAAAGAAAATTAAATTATAATCAGGGAAAAAGGGAAACCACTTCGTGGTTGCCATGACAACAGGGAAGGTTCATCAGACTATCAGTAAAAAGGGCCATTCTCTGGAAAGCGAAAAGTTCGAACACACATCAGCTTTTTACATGAAAAAGGCTCCCCTTTTTATAAGAATAATCTCTCAACTATGTTTTCACAGTGCCATATAAAACGCCCCCTTTTTTAGTGGTCACACATCAGCTTTTTGCGTGAAAAAAGGCTCCCGCTTTTTTTAAAGAATATAATCTCTCAACTATAATGTTTTCGCAGTGCTACTTAAAACGCCCCTTTTTTGAGTGGTCACACATGAGATCAACACAGTTTTCACCTCTAAAAAACAGAATGCTCATTCATTTATTTATCATTATTTATGGAAAATTGCTTTACAACCTGTTTAAAACAGTCACCAGCATACAGTTATGAAAATTGAAACTTACACTCCCAGGGAAATTACGGAAAAATAGGTTTGAATACCAACAAGTAAGACGGATTTTTGTGCGAAGTCACACACTGACATAATTTGACTACTGAAAGAAAAACGTTGTATGCTCTTTTGAAATAAATGCCTTTAGTCTATTATGGTTATTACATTGCACAGTTATTCAAAATTCCAAAGTGAGAGACTGCTGCTCCAAGATAGATACGGACAAATTAGGTTTTAATCAACTGTTTTTCATGATTTGGGTCACACACGTGACCGCAAATGGGCCAAAGTAATGACACCATATTGACACCATCTGGAACATCCTCCCAAATTGACAATGTCTGGTTTGCATTATCCACCATAGCATTTGCAGACTGGAGTGCAAGGCAAATTATTCTTGCAGCATTTGCATCATCCCTTACATCCTGCTTTGCAGCCACATTTGGTGAGTTCAGGTACTGCCTGCGGTGCAGGGACTGCAAGACATTGACTGGAGGACATCCTCCATTCCCACTAATGTCCTCTGGCAAGACACTAATCTCCATTTGCCACACTCGACCCAGGTGTAAATGGGTATCAACAGGAAGAGATTCCTTAAAAGCTGCGAGCACTGAAATCAGTGTCTTAGCTTAGCCAGGCTAACATAGGAGTGCCTTAAGCACCTTATCAGGCAAATGTCAGGTGGATATGTTTGCTATATGGTCCATGTCTTCTTAATGAAGATATCCCAACATACTTTCCTCCAGTCAGCATAAAAAAAATTACCAATTCCAGGGACGCCTTGATTTTTGCCGTCCATTGACTTGCACCCACATCTATTTCTCATTCTATTTACCGTTGCCTGTAGAAAATTGTAGGGAAGCTTGCAGGCACTGCATTGTTTCCACAAGATGCTAGATGAATTGAGAGAAGGAGGACATCAGTGTAAAGTGACCAGACAGTAATTTCTCTCAAGGCCCCACTAACAGCAGAGGCAAGGACTTCATTAGGAATGAGGATATCAGCGTCTTCATGTACACATGTGCGCCTCCTCAAAATCATGCTCCTTGAAGAAGATATCATACGCAAGCACTGCCACTAGCTTGAAAGCACTATCTCTAATCTGTGAGATTACGAGCGAAAAAAATACTTGACGAGGTCTTATAGAGATGACAAATAACCCTCCCAGTTGCCTGAACTAGTGTAGAAGACTTTCCAACTGGTTAAGATACTGGGTCAAGAAATGGGCAAACTTGCCAACGTCTTCAAGTGATTTGACATTGCCGGAGTACCAGAATTAGATTTCTTCAAAGATCTGCACCTTCACTGGGTTGCATTCCTGAAGTTTTTCTTTGAGTGTATTGCACTGGATGAGAACTGGACCTTTTAAAATATCCGTTAGTATGGCATCAAAACACACCATCATGACTGCAAGAGTTGCAGTGATGTGGAATTCAAGGTCACGCTTTACGGCAAAATATTCGTTTGAAGAGATGCTGAGGTGTATGCACCGCATGCGATTGATAGGACAACTGTCAAGACTGCTACCATTGATGGTTTGCAAAGAGCTGAAGGGCAGCGAAATGGAGAGCTCCAGTTCTTCGATCCAATTGGTGTTTCCTCTGGGTCTGACTGAGCATGTTCAACGCTTGGTAGTAAAGCTCAATATGGAATGTTATAAATGACTTTCTGTGAGGGCCAACATACGACAGTCACAGATATTTCTTGGGTTAGCCGAAGAACAGTATGGAGGTTCCCATAATCACTTCGTGAGGTCGTGAATAATGGAGTAACCACCATTGTGTTTGTAGGCATGCCAGCATTTGAGGACTGAGACAACAAGAAGGATTTGGTTGCTGCCCATGTTGACAGAATATCATTCTTTGCTAGTTTATCTGACTTTTTCATCTGCTACGGATTTAGTCACAGTCTGTTTTTTCCCTGTCCTAAGAAGACCTCACAAGATCTCACAATCATCTGTCATTGAAAAGGTGACTGCAGAGGGCTGGAATTGACTTTTGAAGGATCATACAATATGTTCTTTTTTTCCATTTTGCAAGAATCCTGACCCTGTCATCAATATCTATTTCATCCTCTTTAATTGATACTGTAAATACTGAACATGCTGAACCTTAGTAACTGTTAACTAAACCCTTAATTCATTAAAAAAATTAGCTTCCATAGTCAATATATATTCATTAACTGAGGCAGTCAAAAAGAATTGGAAATAAAATAAAGATCTTTTTTGGCTACCTACGGTTTGGCTGTAAACCAACATATGCAATTATAGGCCTGCATGTATGTGTTCATTTATCGAACCTACATTAGTTCTGATCTCATGAAGAGACATTGAAATAATGTTAAAGGACATTACAAAAGCGGATTTGCCTTATATTTAATCCTGGGGAATCAAGACTTATAAAGTCCTCCGCTATTTCTGGCCTTCTCATGGTGGCTTTTATTTACCAAAACTATTTTTGATAAACATTTTCTTCTTCTTTAACCGATTTCACGACCCAAATCACTTAGAATATTAAGATGTCATATTTCCTCCTGTCAAATTTGTCGAGAAATTTTTACAACAGGAGAACTTCTGAACACAATAACGATTGTCCCCCACAGCACCGTAATAATGTACATAATAATGTAGGAATGCGCGCTTATCTATAAATGTTTCGAGTGTATGTGAGGGTGATTGTGGGTGTGTGTGTAATATACATTTACATTTACATGTGTAAATACTATTTTAACTTTATTAATAACATAAAATTATTCTATATGAATGTTCCTCCTATTAATGTCCAGCATTCTAAATGGTAAAACGCATTAGCATGCCAGTGGACAAAGGAGCACATTTATCGTTGAATGTTTGATGTGTGTGTGGGGTGGAGGTGGGTGTGTGTTCATGGCTATTGTTTGTCTGGTTGTCTGTTTGATTGTCTGTCTTCGTGTTTGTAAATGTACTAGTTAATATAGTATTGTAATAACAGTGATCACATATATTTCACTTGAGAACAGCGGGCCAAACAATGACAATATTAGGCAAATTGGAGTGGGGGGGGGGGGGGGGGTAGGGGATGGCGTGGGTTGGTTGGAGGGTTTATCCCACTGATAATCTTCAAAATACCTTTCTGCCTGTTGAGGGATAAACACAGTTCTTGAAAACAACTCAACTTTTGTGAAACCAGCCATTAAATGAATAAAAAACCCAATTTTAGGGGGTCCATGATAGGTGACTACCCCCCCCCCCCCCCCCCCCCCCCCCGCCGAGAGGGGTCAGGGGTCAGGAAAATTTGCACCCCATAAATTTCAGATAGCTTGGACCCCAATGAACCCAAAAATGAAAAAAAAAAATCAATTTTGGCAAAAAAAGTCCTACGGGAGCCGATCCAGCGACATACCGTACCACACTATTAGTAGCTTGCTGCCGATCCATCCGTGCGTCGTGGTTTCCGTGGAAGTCGATGAGCGTTAACCATCGTGATCTTAGCAGCCGCATCAGGTGATATACTGAGCTCAGTGAAGACGTTTCTCAGTTTGTCGTAGACATTTTCATTTTTGCTTTGCGTTATTCCGTAGAATAGAGGATTAGCTTTCCGCCGATATATTTCCATAGTAACAAGTTTCTTCTCTATGGCAGCTATATCAGCTTTACGTTCATTACGGAGCCTAGGTATTTCATTTTGCTCGATGTTCAGGGCATGATCACTAGTCTTGTATCTTTAACGATGCTTCATTGTCAGAAATCTTGATGTGCATGGCGTCGATTTTTTTTTTGCAGAGAACGTCTGATAGATTGGCTATGTCCGTTTTGAGTTCGCCGAGGGAGGACTGCTCGGGCGTGACTGGTGCGGGCGGCTGATGTGGCTTCGCTCGGGTGTTATAGGACATGTTGGCTATGAGTGCAAATTCGTTTCAGAAATGCAGCCAAATATCATCAAAATTCGAATTCTGATTTATGTTCAATTTGTTAAAAATCTGAAGAAAGCATAGAACACTTATTTTGGGACTGCCCAATCATCAAAAGGTTTATTGTGGACGTCCAACATTTCATCTTAGATGATAAAGTTATTCTGAGTAGAAATAATTTTCTGTTTGGATTTTATGGAAATGCTGCAATTCAATTTAATTTTGTCATCTTATATGCCAAATATTATATATTTTCCTCCAAATGCAAAAATAATGTATTGTCAGTTAACTCTTTTAAAATCATGTTAAGATATTATCGCTCTCTTGAACAGTACATATATGTTAAGAATAATAAATTCATTTCCTTTGATAACAGATGGAAGAATATTATTTTGCTGTAAATTTGTATTATGACATTATGTCCTTTATATTGGTATCAGCATGATTAAGTTTATTTGGTTCTATTGTTTATATGAATATGTATATTTTCTGTTATGTTGCAAAGTCAGAGAAAGAATTGAATAAAGATATATCTTGAAAAAAAAATCATCAAAATGTTAAAGATATCAGTCCAAAGATCAGAATTCCTTTTCTCTAACTTTGAAAAATAATGCGAGTCTTTTTTCTTTCTTGGAAATTCATGTGCCTCTAGTGAGGACCATTATACCTTGCACATGTTCCTCATGCATATATTTTTACTCTGTTTCTTTACATACAAATTATTCCTTCATATTAGAATCATCTGGACAATCCGACAAAAACTGTTGAATATTCTCAATATCTTTCAGTATGGAGTCACATTTTGCTTTATTTTTCTTTTTGTGCTTGGAAGATAAAAAAAATGTATTTTTCTTGATTTTGTATTTAAAAAAATCCCAAAGGTCATGTGCTTCCATATCCTCGTTTTCTTCAATGACAGATTTTATAGTCTTTTAATATCTAATTTATAAGCAGAATATGATAATAAAGAAGTGCTCATCTTCCAAACCCTGGACACCTTTGTGGAACTCATCGTTTGACGGATAAACTGATGGCTGAATCAAAGACTTTGAATTACAAGACAAATTTCTCTCACCACTTCTGTAGTACATTTTGCCAATGATAAATGCTGTGTAAAAAAAAAAACAGACTCGGAAAAATGCGTTCGCTATTGGCATAACGTGTGAAGAGATGTCTCATTTTTTCATGATATTTCATATCTAAAACTTTGTTTTTGAAGCCTGATTTTTTCACAAGCGGAAGTATGGATGATCAAGAAAATATTTCTTGAATCTTTATTTTCAATAAATATCACTATAAATCTCCAGGATGGTGCCAAATTTTTGAAAGAGTCACCTTCCATAGGGTTACCAAGTGAAAACAAGGATTTGCAGATGATTCCAACCGTTTCTTTTCTCACTCTGATGCTAACCAACTCCTTAGAACAATAAACTCTGAATTTACTAAGTAACAAACTGGATTACGGCCAATAAACTATCACTCAACCTGCTAAAGACTAATTATATGTTGTTCAGCAACACAACTACCTACGTTCCTGATAATGTTTTTTTTTTTTCATAATACTGTACTTCAAATGGTTTCTACATCTGATTTTTTTAGCAATTTTAATTGATAACAAAATGGAAGCCTCACAATGACATTAATAACCATTTTTTTCTTCCTTCTCCTACTTTGCCCACATTATACTATACCTTAATTTTGCCATGTATTAATTATGGGATTTTAGCATTGGGCAGTGCAATATACAAACATAATTAATTAGAATACTTCTCCTATACACAAAAACACTTAGGATTATGTTTCAAACATATTTCAGATTTCATACAAATACTCAAGTTTTTGAAAATAATGTGTTAAAGGTAAATTAGATTTGCTTTTCCAACTCGACCAATTCATGTGTAAACTACAGAAATAGAACTTTTCAACTCTGCCAATTTATGTCTAAACTAGAAAAAACGCGATCTACCTGCTATTTTTACAGATATGTTGCGCACGAATTATTCTATACATAGTTATCCCACAAGACAACCTAACTCTTGTCATATACCACTTACTAGAACAGCCGTCGCCCGTTTGTTTTCATGGGACCCATCTACTGGAATTTCTTACTCATTGAAATTAAAGACTCCCCTAGCCTTAACACCTTTAAACGTAAACTTAAGAAATATCTACTCAGACATTAACCGTCAACAACCCATGCCTAAACACTCTCGTCCCCTTCTCTTATACCACACACATTCGTTATCCACCCCACCCTTTCCCCGTCCTTATTGCTGTCTTTTTAAAAAAATATTTTATATTTATGTGGCTTTTGTTTTGAATATGCTACTGATTTGTAACTTCTGCTTTGTTTGCTTTGGGTAAAATATATCTTTAATGTATTCGCATATGACCGCATGCAACTATGAAACTAAGTTTCAGGGGCTTGCACCTCACAAGCTTTGCTTTGTTTTTAAAGCTTGCCCCTCTATTTTACTTTTTCTTTTTCTCAATCTGGTTAGCTTTTTTTTTGTTCAGTATCTCAATAGCTATGTTCTTTCATTTATGTTATTTCGGCATATTACCTTTGTCTTAAAGAGATTTGAATGCATGGTTTTGTTTTGTATAGTTTATACTGTGAAACGGAAAAATAGATAACTCAAAATCAAATAAAATTTCAAGAATGATTATTGTTCCCCAATTGTTACCTTAAATTTATTGCAAATGTTACTTTCGTGTGATTTGATACCCTGAAAAAGCTTACCGAAGGCTCAAAGAGTGAAAGAGACCGCCATAAATCCCCGGGAATATGCTTGCTCTTAGTCCTCCAGCTGCCATAGGTAAACACGCAAAAAACAGGGATTTTTAAATTATTTTGATTCGCATAGCTTTTATTCAAATTTTAGAAAGAGATGATATATAAATGAACTGTTTTTGAAAAAAAAGCCTCGATCAACATAGGTTTACACGCAAAACAAGCAATTTCCGGATGATTATAATTCCTATAGTTTTTGAACGTAGATATAAAATGTGTGAATGTAATCTGGCATTTTGAATAAGCTAAGTGAAGGCTCAAAAATAGTTTAAGACCTCCCATAAATCCCAGGGAATATGCGTGCTTAGAGCCTTCAAGTTTTATAGGTTAATACACAAAAACAGGAAATTTGAACTTTAATGAAAGTTAATTCTCCGAACATTTATGCAGATAAAGGAGAAGGTGATTCGCATGAAATTTCAAACTCTGAAAATATTGAGCCTCGATGAGTCCCATAGACAATGTATGTCAACATAATCTACAACGCTCTCACTGCAACCCCTGTTAGACGAAGTACTTTTTTTATACAAATAGTTCAAATATTTGAAGAACAGCTAAGTATGTATTTGTAATGACTGGCTTCACTTTTGTTTCTGTTTTTGCTTTATATACATACAATTGTAGTACATGACATACTCTGAATTATAATTATCTTGCATAATGATTGATGCTGTTGATGTATTTAATCATATCTTATACAATATATTATCCATATGTGAATGTGCTTTTCTCTCCATTATTTTTTTTTTCAAAAATTGGACATAAAAAGTAGATGTGCGCTGCCTTGTATTTGCCTTTTATTGTATGTTCTCGTCCAACAAACTCAATATTTTGTTATATCTTGCTACCCTTATGATTACGAACTCACGCTGATCTGTATTGTTACTCGTGTAAAATAATATAGTACAAATGCCATCCTTTTCATTTCTACTTTCATCCTCCCTATATTTCCTTCATATAATTTTTGAGTATATGTACATTTCATGTTCTAAGTATTGTATTTTGTATTCTTTGACCGCAACACAAGCAACGCTTTTCGGGTGTTCGCCACCTTCTCAATTTGTTTTATAATTTAGTGCAATTTCGTATTAAATATTTTGATTCAGAAGGAAATGAATGTGAATTTAATTTAAAAAAAAATCAACGTTTCTTTAGTGTGCTATTTTGATGTAATATTCTTTCAAATGGACATGAGGAAATTTTTGTTTATGCTTACCGGAACTCTACATCTTGGAATAATCATACCTTTGGCACTCATCAATATGATTGCATAATCAAAAACTGTGCATATTGGGTGTATTTGTGTGTGCTAATGTAACAGAGAGAGAGATAGAGAGAAAGAAGGAGTGTGTGTGTGTGTGTGTGTTTATGTTACAAAGAGAGAGAGAGAGAGAGAGAGAGAGAGAGAGAGAGAGATGTTAGAGGGGATGTACATTAGATGGTCGGGGAGAAAGAAGTGTTGACAAGGGTGTGTTTGAGTTGAAAAAAAAAAGAGACAAATTGAGGAAAGATTGCTGGGCGAGGCTATACATACCGGCTTTGGACATAAAATGTGCAAGATTAGAGGATATAAGTGTTCTCCAGAAAATTATTTCATTCATTCACACAATGACACATGAATATTTTCTTTTACAATCAAGAAAGAGATGAAAAGTTGACAGAGAATCCAACTACTGGTCTGAAAAGTTGACAGAGAATCCAACTATTGGTATGAAAGTATTCTACACTAGCAATACACACACACACACACAACTGCACAGAACACGAGCGCGCGCGATGCGAAAGTTGGGTAGCAACATGGCACCTGTATAAAAGTTGGCCAAAACTCTGTCTCATTAAGGGCTCTGGCATGCATGCAGCTCACCTAGCTTCGTAGCATTGGTGCAAATCCGGGGGGGGGGGGGGGATATATCCCCCACTATTTTGAGAAGGGGGATATGGCGTGTACAAATATCCCCCGTTTTAAGGAAAAATGACTTGCAATTAATCAGTTGGTGAAATTTTTCATTCAAATGTCATAACGACGGTCATATAGAGGAATTTTCATTTGAAATCCTCTCCAAAACTAGATAAAAATATTTATTTTCACTAACTCGCAAAATAAAAGCATTATCTGTGTGCAAAGGTCTGCTCTTCAGTTATATCAATGGTTTAATAATTACATGTCAGACAGAAACTTGGTACGAATCGGAAAAATCATCATTGTCATTTCTGTTTCTGCTGCACATTAATCAGCGATATTTCGAACTCAACTTAATTTTTGCACTTAATATACAGAGATACGCCTTTTCATATAGCATCACGTTTCACTATCATTCTGAGGGTTTTTTAATACTGAGCTACATGCGTACTATCTATGAATGAAAAGTTTGTAACGAAATATAATCTTCTTTACACGACATAATGTATTCTTACAAGAATTCATACTGTACCTTATCAACGCTCTGTTCCTCTACTATATCTCCTGGAGAAGAATCTCCCCAGTGAATGAATTCATCCTGCCATGGCGTTTTCCTGACATTTGTCCAGTTGAATTTCACGAAATCTTGAATTTTCTCCACGTTTCGTTGCAACAAATTTTCCAATTTGCCGCAAAGGATGACACAGTTCGATTTTTCGAAGACCGTCGGTTGACTATGTTTGACAGTGTTCAGGTGTGTTTGCTCCGTACTCTCTTTGAAATTATGAATTAGGTAGGCAATGACACAGACACCGTGGGATCCTATATTGAAACAAACAAAAATATGAAGGTTACAGTAAAAATAGCTTTGGTATAATATTAATTCCTCTCTCGATCACCATTACATATATCGAACTGAATGTCGGAATATTATACCCCTCCCCTCCCTCGAGCTTTATTTCACACTATCTTTCTCTTGCTCATTCAGGACCTTGTGTGTCTAACAAGTCTACATTATTTCTGTCAAAGGGAGAATGTCAGTCATATTTCAAACCCTATTTCACATATTGTAATGTAAGAGGAACTTAGAGCTTTTCAGAAGTTCTTACCAAAATGTGAGCTCAAAGTAGGTAGCAATGTCGAGTACCGGGCATCTGTCACGTCCATGAGTGAAAGCCTTCCTTCTGTGAACGGATGCAACAGTATCACTGCATGTAGATCACTTGGCGGTGAGAATGCTCGAAGGTCCCCTGGTTTCAGCTGAATAAATCGAACTTCAGTCTTCGTCGTTTTTAACTTTTTGATCAAGTGGATGTCGATGGATTCATCCCATACCAAAGACAAAACCCCGATGTTGATTGGCTCCATATTTCATTTATTTATTTATTATTCTTAATGATTCCACAGTGGCATGTTTTTTTCTCGAAATGAAAGTAGTCGGGAGCCCTAAACAGACGACCTACAACATGGTGTCTCACACTAAATGACATGTAATGATATGAGTATTTAGGTGGGACGCGTTGAACGTAATACTGAGGTAAGGAGAGATTATCCAATGAGGAAAGACACATCTCATGCTTCAATGCCCCGTGCTTCAATGCGCTTGCTTTAAAAAACTTGTACACAACAATCCCACTGATCATTCGCTTGATTTCTCTGTTAATATAGTCCACACATGCCATATTCACTGCGCTAAACTACGCCGCCATGGGTAATAGGCAGGTAAGACAATTGAGAGAACAGTACAGAGAAATTGAACAGAAATCGGAGAGAGAGAAGGAAGAGCAATGGCAAAAATGGCTTGTGCAACAAAAGAAAGATCAAGACCGCCATGAAGCTGAATTGCAGGAAGAAAAGAAAAAGCGAGGAGAAGACTTGAGGAGGGTAAAAGAGGAACACAAACTAGAGTTAGAAAAAATTCAAGACGAGAAAGAAAGGGCGAAAAAACATAAGGCAGACGCATTAAAACTAAGAGAACTTGAAAGGAAGAAGAAAGAAATTAATTCATTGCGTAATGAACTTAAGAAACTAAAGCCTGGCGACTCTGAGGAATTTCCAGATGGAAAAGTCGTTTATCCCAAAACACTCAATGTAGGATTATTCGGTACAACAGGTATCGGGAAATCGTCGCTCCTTAATTCTTTGAAATATGCGTTCAAAGGAGAATTGACAGAGCTCACGAAGGAACAAACTTCAACAGAGACCTTCCACGGTGGCAACACTGTCCGGCGACTAGGGGTGAAAATAACGGAACATCTGACATTCATCGACAACAGAGGAGTTGGGGCCGAAGATCTGGAACAAATAGAGGCTGGTAAAGAAATTATCCGTCAATTAGGTAGGTCATTTTTGGTAATCATTATTTATTTATAATTATAATTGTGATCATCATTATTACCCTCATTTGGATTGTTATTTAAAGAAAAAAGATTATACATTTGGGAAAGAAATCTGAGGAATGAAAAATAAAAATCTTTATATCTTTTTATTTCCACTTCAATATAATATCTTTATTTCTTTAAGATACAGCATTCTTGTATTGTTTAAGAGGCTGCATATAACATATGCCACATTTTATAATAGTAGTGATAGTAGAAGTAGTAGAAGAAGTAGTAGTAATAAAAGTAGTAATAGTAGTAGTAATAGTAATAGTAATAGCAGTAGTAATAGAAGCAGTAGTAGTGGTGGTGGTAGTAACATGAAAACTGTTTTCTATGAGTAAAATCATGTCATGTTCATCAAGTTGAGTGATTTTATTCAGAAAAGATATATGTTTACTAGTGTATCTGTGTATTTATTATGCTATGAAGAAATCATGACATCTTATGCGTATTTAAAAGGGTATATCACATAGTAACTTAGCTCGGTGAGTCTCTTTTACTCACTGAAGTACATACAAAATAGATATTGAATGAGTATTTGTATACCTTAGTGACCGAATGAGGAAATGTGCTCACAACTAAGTAAAGTGGCTTTTTCCCCATCCCTTAATGTCATAGACACTTTATTCGTTGGCTGAGTAAAAATGACAAAGTCAGTCTCTTCTAAGTGAATGTACTAATGTCAGGAGTAATCTTAATCTGTGCCTGCGTACTCTATTTGACCACAAGGATCCATCATATACACCATGTATGGACATAAGTGTAAGTAAATTTGATTATTTTCATTTTGAATAAGTAAGTTTCAATATTGATTTAAGATCTTTTCTAAAAATTCATTTAGGCCTATGATAGCTACACTGTAGTGATAAAATACTGCCGCCGTGAAAATGGTTAACGACTGAAGGCAGGGATGTCCCGGAGACGGAAGGCCTCGAGGAGTTTATGGGGAACTTAACGAGCTTAAGACGGGAGCGAACCCTGGCCTTGGTCTTGGGCCTTGCACTCGCAGGACTTCGCTGCCTTCACGATTTTGGTCGTTGACATTTTTCACGGCTTCGATGTTTTATCACTATATTGTGGCTATTATAGTCCTAAACTGAGTTTTTGAAAATATCTTGATAAAACTAAAGGGTACTATTATAGTAATATTGAAGCTTACTTATTCAAAATTGAAATAATCAAATTTACTAACTTTGAGTACGGAAGCATTACTCACTAAAAGAGGCAGAGCAATTTACTCACAACAGTAGGTTAAATAACACACCGACAAAAAAATACTCATTTGGTATGTCACTATAGTGGCATTTGAATAAAACTCACATCTGTGCGTTTACAAACTAAATCCGATGAGTCAATGCACTCAACTATGTGTGTGTCACTATAGTGGCAACGGATTTATTTAGGCTTTTAAGTAAAATCACCCAAATATTTGTGTGTGTAGTAGTAGTAGCAGTAGTAGTAGTAATAGTAGTATTAGTGGTAGTCGTAGTATTAGTAGTATAGTAGTAGTAGTAGTAGTAGTAGTAGTACTCTAGTGTAACAAAACCGAAAAAGGCATTACAAAACTTTTATTTTCACTCAAGCCCCATCAATTCAAGTTGGCTGGTGAAACAGCTGTGTCATAAGTTGCACCGACCCAAAACAGCAGCAATTTTGGGCTCATGTTGAAGAGAGCCCTCAATGACAGTTTCTTCTGCTGGATCCCTTCCCACGCTGTCCAAGCCCCTTGGATTGGAATATGTACAGCTCTGATGTACCGTGCATCGTCATGTTCCTAAGCTACTAGGTTACTAACCTCTGTCCTGACCTCACGTTGGCTTAGCTTGTGAATAGGCTTGCGAATATGACCAGCCCCTAAACCTTGGCGACCAACTTGGCCTCTCACCAGGTCCTCCATCCGCAAACTTTCCTCTGCTCTAGATTTTGTTTTTTCGGCATTCCGCTTGCTGCCGCAACGTGACTGTGGTAGAGTAGTAGTAATAGTAGTAGTAGTAGTAGTAATAGTAGTGAGAGTAGTAGTAGTGGGAGGAGGAGTAGTATTAGTAGTAGTAATAAGCAAATAGGCACCGGCGATCTTTCCCCAGCTTCGCTTCGGAAAGATAACTACATTCAGATCGCCTCGGAAGTGATAGTTTGTTTCATTGCCTGAAACCAAAAGGTGATTATTTGCTTTATATTCCTCATTTGAAACCATTTAATTGTATAGAACAAAGAGAATAATTTTACTTCTCTAGGACATGTAGGAGAAGAATTGTGGTTTAAAATCAAGGTTTAAAAACAGGGAAAGAACTTCTGGCTGGCTGCACTGCAAATGCCTGTTTTATTTAGCGCGTATCTTGTGAAACAAGTCGTCGCATCAACGCAGAAAGGCCCTTAGGCGGCGCGAGAGCCCTACTCGACAGAATAGACAATTCTTCGCAAACCGAGAAGATAATACGTCCTTAAATACTTCCTTATTTTCTTCACAATTTATCAATCACATCCAAAACAAATGACAATGTTGCTCTTTAACTTTAACTAGAGTGTCAAAACTGGATTTTAATAAGAGATGCTTTAAAATGTAGAATCTTTGTTAAGGGCTTTACTGCGGATCTACAACGGATCTACAAAAAACCTTACGTAGAAAGGGCGTTCACCTATGGCGTTGTACCATAGACATAAAACACCTTATTGAACACGACGCGCTCGCGTTTGATCAGGTGCAAAAAGGCCCTTATCCATTATATATCATGTACAAGCTGCCTGCATCTGAATGATGCACTGAACAGTCATGGCATGGCTTTTGCAGTCTTTCTCTGCTCTCTTTATTTGCTGTTTTTTTCTTTCATGTTGTAAATTTCATCTGATAAGCATGAATAAGATATTTTTATTAACTTGTATTCACAAATTTTTACAATTATGTAAATCTTTCCCAAAAATCTTTAAACCTATCAATATATTTTCACAATCACCAAACTTTATTTGGGGAGGGGGGGGGGGGTATGAATAATAACCACTTGAATTGTGCTAGGTACTTGAAACAACAATATGTGAACTTTTTTCCCTTTAAGACCATTTGAGTATATTCTGCAATGATGTTTTCCATATATTCTGTAACACGGGTAAATCCAAACCTACTTGAAATTCATACCATGAAAATAAATGAACTACAATTTAAGTTTCCATTAGTGAAGTGAACAATTCTCATTACCAGAAATTTGTATTTTCTATTATTAGGTGGTCCGTCATCTTTGACAGATCACCTTTTAATTTCGTCAGAATTTTCTTTCTTTATTATTTATTAGGTGGTCTGTCATTTATTACAGATCACCTTTTAATTTCGTCAGAATTTTCTTTCTTTATTATTTATTAGGTGGTCTGTCATTTATGACAGATCACCTTTTAATTTCTTCAGAATTTTCTTTCATTGTTATTATTGGATGGTCTGTCATCTTTGACAGATCACCTTTTAGTTTTGCTGGAATTTTCTTTATTCTTATTCTTTTTATCCCCCTACTTTCTTGTGCAGTCGAAATCTCAAAACTGGTCCAGTCAATTTCGTCAATTTTTCATCAAATCTCAGTCTTAATGAGATCTCGGCTTTCCAACCATTTTCAAGTTCCTCAGGTCATCGTGACGTCATCTAGGCGCCATTTTGTAAATATCATCTCATGGTCATATCTTCATAACAGAAAGTCATTTTTGATTCATATTTGGCATGATGAATTTTCATATCAGTCCCAACAATTCCATCTTTTTAGACGCGCACGTACGCGTACGTCCGCGCGTCAGCAAAAATCAAAATGCTGAGAATCGACTCGTATTCATTTTGCACACGTTTTCAGGCCATTTTAAGCATTTCAAATATTTGCGCGTGCGTGGCAGCGCGCGCAGGTCGTAAATAACGTAAAAACGCCGTTTTTTCACTTGATTCACATTTTTGATACTTTCCTCAACAATTTCCATCAATTTAGAATCGATTTCAACCGACCATAAGGTCGCACGCGCGCGCCGAAGTTCAAAATCCGTGCGCGGAATGTAAAAACACGCAAAAACATGCCCCTTTGAGCATATGAGTTGTAGATGTGAATCCATGACAAAAAATTAGCTTTTCGATGCTCTGACGTCATCCTATTCTTATGTGAACTGAACATTTTGATTTTTAATTTTTGACGTTATTTTTGTTGCCTTTAAACCGAGACTATCTCGCTTATTCTTGGTTAATTTTGGAAGGAATTTCTATATGTTGTAGCTGAAACAATTCTCTACAAAGTAGATGTCATCTTTTTGTATTTTGATGAAGTCATCATGGTATAAATTTACGATAAGCGGTACCTTGTCAATTTTTCTCATTTTACGTGTATTCTCTATGGGACATGACTTTTACTTAGTTCTTGATTCTACATTCCCTTCTTCTTTCACCAACAGCTCCCTTATTTCTGATCGATGTTGGCCCAGTTTCAAGTATGTTATAGCTGAGAAAATTTTTCTATATTATACGTCCATATTTTTTTTGATCAGATGACCAAAACATGTCGAAATTTTAACTGGAAAATAGGTTATTAGAATCTCGTTTTCCATCTATGTGCTATCTCTATGAGGTGTTTTCAGGTATACCTTTAAAGCGCTTGCCTCACATGCTCAAGATCCCTGGTTCGAGTCCGGGGAGGGGGCATTTTTTTAAAATTTTGCTTTCTTTTACCGTTTTATATTACTTTCCTCTTTAGCTATGATTACATTTATGTCACGGTTAGTAAAACAAACTGCTTGATTTTTGGTCGATTATGACAATTGCAATGCAGTGCACAGTAGTTGATGTACAACCCTATAGAAAATCTGATTCGTTAAGGTGGATTAAAGCTTTGGATCACCTTTCCATTATGCTGCAATATGCAATCATCCAATTTCTATGACGTTAGTCTCCTATCGAGACGTAAAAAGGAAGCAAGTGACGTGGCATCTAAATTTCCCTAAATCTTAGTTGATATTTCATATTTCATCTAATATGAAAAATGAAAAATTGAATCATTCTTATGATTATGTTCATTCACAAAGTAAATCTTATACAATGATATAGTGTATATATGTTAAACTAATATTGTTTGTATGATTTTATTCATGAAAATGTCACTGTAGTCCTACTTCTTTTGGAAATGAATAAATATGATTTTGACAATTTAAATATGGGCCGCGACGCGACAAAAGGGCCCTTAGGGCAAATTTTTTCAAAAATGAGTTTTCAACACTGTTTTGTAGTATAAATGCTGCAGAATCTGAATATGCAAACGGTTTCCCAAAATTCCATCCCTAAGTGTCCAAATTGATGAATTTTAAAAAAGCATGTTTTTGCTCCACGCGCGCTATTCTGACATTCGCGCGTGACCAAGGTTAAACAATATATAGTCAATCCCTGATACCATTTTCGCCAAGATTCCTAACATGCTCAAGAGGCTAATTAAACATTCTCCTAGTACCATGACGGACACTTACATTATATAATAGAGAGAATTTTATTTTTCTTGTTATCTTTGTCTTCTCTGAACCCTATATTACCTCAAAATGACTTTGAAATGACCTTGAAATGACCTTGAAATGACCTTGTACACGTCCGTGAGACGGCCTTGAAATTGGCTTTTAAATTGCTTGCATTTTCAATCACAATTAAGCTGAAATCAAATTTTGCTTTTTTCATAAACATAATTAGATTATGTGAGAGAAATAGAGAATAAATCTATTCTGTAGCGAGTATAAAAGATTACATTATGTAAAGATTATAGAAAAGACGAGGGGTCATATTTCAGGGGCGTCACTATATTCAGGGAGGAAGGGGCCGTATCATCTTTACTCACCATAAATCTTTGTGAAGTAAACGCTTTTGTCATTAAGTGAATTTCAATCACAAATCTACGAAAATAAAGCTGTGATTGCTTATTTTTTCATATTAACAGGGAGATAAAGAGAAAGAGAATCATAGAGGAGTCAGAGTTCATCAAGGACGGATCCCGGAAAAATGGGGCCGAAATCACCTTTGTTCACCATATATTTTTCATTAAACATCAGATTCTGTATGTCTTAAAGTGAATTTTGGAGCAAAATGTCATCTTAAATTCACCTTCAATTTTAGTGGTCTTTGGGGGAAGGGGTGGGGTATTCTCAGAATTTTTAATGCCCCTCCCCTTTTAAAGTTTGGATGGATTTGCCCCTAATTGGCAAACACGTGTCAAAGATTTTATGTTGCTGTTAAATTGTAATAGTATTGAAGATGCAGTGAAAATCAATTTAACTAGCACGCTTGTTCGTTATTACATCATCAAAAATCAGAACCATTTAACGCCCACTCAATCACAAGTCATTCAGAAGGCATCAAAATTCAAATTATTTCTCAATTCCGTGCTTCTTTCCATGTTCATGTTTCTTTCTGTCAGCTAGCTCTTTTCTGTTCTTCCAACTTGGTCTATATTTTTCCTTCTCTTCCTTTTTCTCTCCCTCTTTTTCCCTTCTATTTCCACCATCTCTAGTTTTCTCGCCTTTTCTCTGCTGCACTGTTCTTATCTTTCATTTCTCCAGCTCTCCATCAGATCCCTCGGTTGCTCTCTCTCTCTCTCTCTCTCTCTCTCTTTTATACCTCTCTTGTTACTTTCACTCACCTTCTTATCATGCATATACTTATTTCAAGTGTGTGCCTAAATTGTGTTAAATTGTCTTATATCACTTCATCGTTCATTTTATTAACTACAGTGTATCTTTTGTATTTCCACTGCCAGCGGGAAACCAATTTTCTGGGGTTTTTTTCCCTTCAATTATGGATCCATAAAAGATATGAACTGTGAACTTTGAAATACATAATAGGTCAGTACAACATGGAATGAAATAAAATTTTCCTTAATTGCACTTGTCAAACTAGTAACTTTTATTCAGAACAAGAGTTGACATACGATGTACTTCAAATTAGGAATTTAAATCCGTCTGGATTGGTGCTCTTTATTAAGCTGTAGTCTGAAACTGATTTTTTTTTATCTTTCATTTATTTTTTATTTCCATCAGTTCACATAGAAACAAATAGAAATTTTACATAATTATGAAAATGAACAAGGAAATCAGATTTTTAAAAAAATACAAAAATAAAACAATAGCAGGTGCACAAGTATGTATCTTCTCTAAAATCGGACATACAATTTGAATCCTGATAGCCAGATTGTATATAAAATAAAAACAGCCAGAATGTCATGTAAAGGAGGCATGCAAATTTTTCCATTTCCTCTCAAATTTACATAATTGTCTATTTTGCAAACCAATTTGCTTCTCAGTCACATATATATACTTTTTAACTTTGACCAGAACAGTTCAAATGATGGAGAAATACCCAGATGTCTACATGCATATATCATCTGTTTAGCTATTATCATACAGTGATTCAAAAGAAGCCTATGTGAGCTTCCAACAAATACACCAAACAGAATCTCTTCTTCTTTCAATTGTAAATTGATATCAAATTTTGTATGCCACCATCTCAGAAACTCTTCCCAAAAATTATGTGCATGTTGACATTCAGTAAATATATGTTCTGGTGTTTCCTCTGCTTGTTTACAAAAGGTACATAATTCAGATTCAACGATTTTCATTTTATGTAATCTTTTGTTTAACAGAAGTGTTCTAGTATTAATTTTATATTGAAATGTTCTGCTCTTAGTATCTGGTAAACAAACAAATGGCATTTTGTATATGAGCTTCCATGTTATTTCGTCTACAGCATATTTATTGCTCCAATAAATTTCTGATGTTGGAGTCTCAAAAATATTTCCTTTCAAAATACAGTTAATAATCTGTGTTGTTAACATCTTAAACTCTATAGCTTTACCCTTAAAGTCACAGCTAAGTTTGAGAGGTGATATTACTCCTTGATTAGAGAGGCATCTCAACTTCAATTCTTTGGGGATAGCAGAAACAATCCAGCACCATTTCATATACATCTGCTTTTCAACTCCCCTCCTCACCCACGTATTAAAATCCATCAATTTGCCTTCCCTGTCATATAAGTCTGAAATGTACCATAAACCAGCCTTAAAGAATTCTGCAATAAATATAGTTTTGCCATCTACTCTAACACATTCATTATTCCATACAATGGTTTCCCTTTTATCCTTATAGTTTGATTCTAATAATCGAAAATCAAAATAAGCACTCAGTATATCTCTGTAAAAGCTTGGGCACTGTCCCATTGTTTTACAACTCTTTTTTGACATATTACAATAGAGGATAAACTCACCTCCGAATTTCTTCATAAAGTATCTAAATATAATTGACCACAAAGAGCTACCTTCATTCAAAAACCTTGAAATCCACTTTACCTTCAATGCATCAAAAAAGGAAGGGATATGAATCATATTTAAACCACCTTCTTCATATGAGCCTGTCAAGGCTAATTTTTTAACATATCTATTCTTCCCATTCCATACAAAATCTTTAATAACACTCTCTAATTGTTTCAAAATATGACTTGGAATTGGTAAAACTGAACCGTAATAAACAAATTTTGATATGGCAAATGTTTTAACTATTTGTATCTTTCCGATTAAACTCAAATTCCTTTTTCTCCATACATTAAGCATGACTTTCACATCTGCTAAGCATTTTTCAAAATTTAATGATAACATTAGGTCCATATCGGAAGACAACAATATGCCCAATACCCGAAAAGGTTCAGATGGTAAATTAATATCAAGAGGTTTAATCCGACAGTTTCTTCTTGATCCCAACCACATAGCATTTGTTTTGCTTTTATTAATTTTAAGACCTGAGAAAGAAGCAAAATCTTCAATTATACCAAACGCTTCCTTTGCGGATTCTAAATCAGCCAAAACCAAAGTAGTATCATCTGCGTATTGCACTATGTTAACTGCATAACCATCTATTTCTATGCCTCTGATTTGTTCATTTTGACGTATAGCACATGAGAGTATTTCCACACAAAGTATGAATAAATATGGGGATATAGGGTCCCCCTGTCTTACTCCTCTACTCAGATCAAAATAACCAGAAGTATGTCCATTACTACAAATACAACTGCTTATATTGTTATAAAAAGTTTGGATATTACTCTGGAAGTTAGGTCCAAAACCAAATTTACCTAACACTTTCATCATAAAATCCCACTCCAATGAGTCAAATGCTTTCTCATAATCTAGAAAAAATAGAAGTCCTGGTATGTTATGCATTTTGGTGTAAAACATAATATCTATAATAACTCTAATGGATTCACCTATATATCTCCCCTTAACAAAACCGGTCTGACAAACACTGATCAATTTATCTATATACTTACACATACGTTTGGCAAAAACTTTAGTAACTATTTTCACATCCACGTTCAACAGAGATATCGGTCTCCAATTCTTAAGCTCCCTTTCATCTTTACCTTCCTTTTTAATAAGGATAAGAATTGCTTGTCTTTGTGATGTAGACATTTCTCCTTTTTCAAAACTATCTAATACCGATTCCATAAAAATACCTTCTAAATCATTCCAAAAAGTCTGGTAGAATTCCACTGGAATACCATCATTCCCTGGGCTCTTATTTTTAGACAAATCATTCAGTGCTTCTCTACATTCTTTTTTGGATATAGATTTTTCCAGCTCCCCTCTCTCTTCAGCAGTTAATGTAGGCACTTTTGTTTTCTCTAAAAAGAATTACCTTGCTCATCAAATCCAGCTTCCAATTTTGAAGTATATAACTTCTTATAGTATTGCATTTGGGCAGATAGAATATCTTTAAATTCTGTGATTGACTTACCATCTACAAATAATTCGTAGCAGAGCTTCTTTATATTATTTCTCTTTTCTAAGCCTAGAAAATAATCATTACTTTTTTCACCTTTCTCATACCATCGGCTCCTTGACCTAATCATGAGCCCAGCTACTCTTTTGTTGTCTATTTGTATTAATTCCTCCTTTATTTTTTCTATTTCATAAATAATACCCTCCTCTTCGTTGAAAACAAGCCTATTTTCCAGTACATTCAGTTTACTTCTTAACTGCTGTTCAGCATTAGTTGTTTGTTTTTGTACTTTTTTAGAATACTTCACACAAAAACATCTTATCTTATACTTAATCCAATCCCATTTTACTCTTGGTTCCAAAAAAGAATACTCCTCTTTCCAGCTATTAATATTTTCTCTCATAACCTTAACAAATTCTTCATCTTGAAGAAGCGAGACATTTAGCTTCCAGTAGCCTTTCCCTCTCTTGTTCTTGTTCAGAAGTATTTCCAAACACACAGCTGAGTGGTCTGTCCGTAAGGCTCGAACAATTTTCACCCTTTTAATCTTATGCTTTAAATCACTATTCACTAAAAAATAATCAAGCCGGCATTGAATAAGAGGGGAGTTTTGTCTCCAAGTAAATTGTCTCTTATTACCATTCACAGTACGCCAAATATCAAGCAATTCAAAGGGAACCATAATGTCTCTAATCTTTTGCACGACTTTTTTCTTCAGCAAATGTGTCCCACCTTTTTTGTCCAGTTGTGGGTCTAAAATACAGTTGAAATCCCCTCCAATAATGATATTTTCCTTTCCATCCAATTCTGTTTCCAATATCTTTAATAAATCATCATAAAACTGTACTTGTAAATTTTCTACATTTGGTGCATATAAATTCAAAATAAGAAAACTATTATTTTCAATATCCACATGAACACATATAACCCTCCCTGATTCATCTCTATACACTTTATGCATTTTCATGTTTAATCTACTATTAAATAACAATAAGACTCCTTTACTATTTGTAGAACCATGGGAAAACAAGGCTATATTACCCCATTCATTTGCCCATATTGATTCATCCTTTGGAGAGCTGTGACTTTCTTGCAACATAACAATATCCATCTTAAGGCTTCTAATCCAACTAAAAATACTTCGTCTCTTTACTGTATTCTGTAACCCCCTCACGTTCAGAGACATCATATTTACTGTAATATCATTCTCCATTCTGACCATACAAGAACATCTTTAGTTTATCATATGTCCAAAAAGTTAAATCCCTGCTATGAAAAATAAATAGAAACACTCTACCCGTTCTAAAAACACAATACATCAAAACAAATCCAAAAGTGAATATAGGCCCTGGCCTATTGTTCATATCCAAATGGTCTTTTATAATTGTCTGCATGCTTTCTCCAGTTCAGACTCCACAACCAATACATCAAAAGTTGTCAAACTTTCCTACTGAGCCATCTCTTAGTAGTTATAAAGTATGTCTATCATCTAAGTTCCAACTGGATTCTTTATGTCTTTGACAAAGATCTTCTTGAAAATTCCATCGCTTGACTTGTACAGGACATATGCTGGTATGCTGTACGGGATGACTGCAAAGAGATCTTGCGCCCTCAACTCATTCCTTGTTGGTATCAACTTTTTGCGATCTGCTCTGATGGATTTTGAAACGTCATCTGTCACATACACAAGTTTCCCATTGACATTCTTTCCCTTCAAGGCAGATGGAGCTGATCGAAGAATCCGATCTCTATCTTGAAAACGAAGAAATGCAACGTGTATGGGTCTCGGTGCAGTTTTCTCGAATTGTGCTCTAGCTTTTGTTCCTGGTGGGCTCCTATGTGCTCGCTCAATTTCTATCTCATCTACTCTCTCTATCTTCATGGTGTTTTTCAATAGGTCAAAAACAAATTCCTCACAATTCTCAAAATGATCCTCGCTTCCTTCAGGGATGCTCCAGAACACCAAATTCTTTCTTTTTGAACGATTTTCTAAGTCATCACATCTCTTTTCCAGAGCTTCCCTTGTGAATTTGTTTTCCTTTGTGTAGTTTCTTTTCACCTCATCTACTTCTTTGGTAACAAACTTTAAACTCTCCTCTACTGACTCAATCTTTCCTTTACTCACGTTGTATTCTGCTTCCAGTCCATTCAGCTTGGCTTCCATTTTGTCTAGACGACCAACTACTCCTTCTAACATTGACATGATTCGTTGAAACTGTTAAATACTTTCGGTTTCTAATAAATTTAAGAGTGGAGAGTGTTTGTTCTTTCTTCCTAATAAAATTCACCCTTTCATTTCCTTTCACTAAAAAAAAAAAGAATAAAATCACGTGCCCCAAAATATCTCTTAACATCTTCCCATTATTTTCCTTTACATGGTTAAACAAATGAGCTTACAAAGTTTAGCTAGTTAGGGTATTTTTTTTTGTATAGTTAAGATACAAAGAAGCAATTCAATCTAAATTTAGATCATTGCACATGTGACCTAATTTATAAAGAAAAAAAAATCCTATATGACCTTAAATGATATTATCGTTAATCCAATGATTAAAAATTTGCTAGTTTTAAATTTACTCTCCAAGTCATCTGCTTTTACAGGCACACAAACATAGTAAATATTTAGAATTAAATATTATCTATGAAATAAAGATAATATCATCCTGAAAGTGAAATTGTTCCTATTGAAACATATGTCATGAGTTCTAAGGGCACTTGTCACCCAAATTATGAAGATACAAGAAGCATTTTTTGCAGACTTTTGTTCATTAAAGAAGTAGCAATATCGCTTCCCCATAACTTCAACTGTAGCACACCTGGACCTGTCAGTCGGTTCCCACATAATGTAGAGGTCATGCTCAGCTTTGGCAGGTTTGGTAAGTTCATTCACCAACTGAAAGGATGTGATCTTAGACCGCAAGGAGGCATCCAACATTGTCCAAAGTTCCAAACACTACTTGTTCTAGTGACATCCTGTACAGCCATACCCATGTTCATTTTGTAGGATCTCCATCATTGTGAAGTTCATCCTGGGTTGATGCGAGGAGAATCCAACTTCAGTGATTGTTTCAAGATCTAAGATCACCTCTGCTTCCTCCTCTGATATGAATGCAGTGACCTGACATTTCCAGCATCGTTGAATTTGGTTATCATACCCTCCCCCTCTCCTTCCAGCTTTGCCTCTAAGATACAGTCCAACATTCCCATATTGGCCAGGAGATGACAATAATGATAGGGACGAGCATGACCTTAGCTGCTTCATATCAATGGCCTGTAAAAAAAAAGAAAGAAAAAAAAAAAAAAGATGAAATCCCTTGTAATGATACACGAAATGGCACTAGAAGCAGCCCACTGCTTGGATGAATCACACTGAAATACAGACTTATTGTTTTAGAACAGCTGAAGTACACCAACAGCATTAAATGAGTATGGAATACAAAATGCCAATCATTCTAATATGAAATATTAGACAGTAATAACAATTAATCCATTGAGTAATGTTGTTTTGTGATTAGTATTGTTTTAACTTTGATTAATTTAAAAGTAATTTAACTATATATTCAATAATGCCTCATAATTGAAATTCAGTTTGTAATTCAATTGCTCTATAAAAAAAAAAATAAAGTCTAGAAAGACAATTAATGCACTCAAAAGTCAAAACTGAAGACAATCCAGCAATACAAAATGGGAAGGGTTTGGGGGAGGCATTGCTTGCTAATACTGATCTGCCCCCTCCCATCCTCTCGATTATAAGCAAACAATACAGTGCACCCTCCCCCCCCCCCACACCAGTTCAGCTTCATCTCTTGTTATTTTCTTTAATTCTTTTAAAAGCAGGTCTATCATAGGGTTGTGAATGTGATACATAAACGGTTATTTGTAATTCCATACTTATCCAGAGTCAGAGGTAGGACAAGGCCCTAGTCTGGCCCTAAATTAGCTAGACTATAGCCTATAGATTTAGGCCTAACTTTATTTTATCATCTCTGTGTGGGAAATACACTGTAGGCCTATATGTATATAACTTAGCTGCTAAAATTTCCTGATGAATTCCTGACCGGTAAAGTTCAGCATGGGAAAATTGAGGCCTCAAATATAAATCAACAAATTCAAGAGATTGGTAGAAGCAGGTGTGAAGTCAAGATCTAGTCCCATGATTGTAGTGGAATAGATTTGCACAAACGTCAACAAATTTAAATAAGGGTAGGCTAAGGCATATCGTGCATTCATCTACTATTAACTAGCGGCAAATAACGTTCCGACATAATGAAACATCGTCGCTTTTTCTTGTGAAAATGATATTGTTCTTGGTTCTTACACAAATTTTAATGATATTTTCGGCGCAATTAGACTCTAATATATGAAGATTAAACCGAGGTCAGCCATAAGAGGAAATTGAAAGGAAAAGCTTGTCAATTTCAAGTGAATGTTAGGTGCGCATAGTTATAGGGCCCCTCATCATACAACATGAGCTTACGACTACGAGTGTGACTGCAAAGTCTACGACTATAGTAGAATCTACCCTGTAGTTACATCTTGCCTTGGTTTAAAGAAATTGCCCAACTGATGAAATAAATTACAAAAATTAATATTCAGAGATTATACAGTACTATGAAAAAGAAATAACAGAGGAAGGAGATTTCATAAACTGTCGGAATTAACAGTTAACACTATTCACTAGATCTAGACTTACTTTATCTTTGAAAGTTGCATGTCGCATGCAGCCTTGCAGTTGCAGGGCACTATACGAAACGAGGTAGACAGTCACCAATTAAAACTGAATTAAATGCACGAAATGCCTTTAAAACCCGTAATTTCTACTGGAACAAACTGTTTGAAGAAATCATAATAATGTTCTTACCGATTCATCCATGATTTGACATTTAATCCTCAGCTAGAGCCAGATTAATCGACGGACTACTAGAGTCACTGTTCCAGTATTTTTCTTCTGCACGTGTGCTTTGTTTTTGGTTTGGTGTTTTGTTTTGTTTTGGGTTTTTTTCAGTGCGCACGTTTTGATAAGCGCTGACTTTAGCGCGGTTTTACTGCGTAAGTCATTTGGAGAGCTAAGGGCCCTTTTGTCGCGTCGCGGCCCATATGCTTTTCCTCCAGGCAAAATTTTATACATAAACACCTGCTTGTGAGATACGTTAGATCTGTATGCTATATGTGTGTAGTAGTATTAGTAGTAGTACTAGTAGTAGTAGTAGTAATAGCAGTAGTAGTACTAGCAGCAGCAGCAGCAACAGTAGTAGTAGTAGTAGTAGTAGTAGTAGTAGAAGTAGTAGTAATAGTCACAGTAGTAGTAGCCTCTTGTAGCCTTGTTAGCAGTAGTAGTCATATTACCCTGTAGTAACAGTAGTAGTAGTAGTAGTAGTAGTAGTAGTAGTAGTAGTAGTAGCAGTGGTAGTAGTAGTAGTGGCAGCAGTAGTAGTAGTATTGGTAATGGTAGTAGTAGTGGTAGTAGTGGTAGTGGTAGTAGTAGTAGTGGTAGTAGTAGTGGTAGTGGTAGTAGTAGTGGTAGTAGTAGTGGTGTTGTTGTTGTGGTGGTGGTAGTAGTAGGCTGGTAATTAGTTATCATTTTGTATACATTTTTGAAAATAATATCATCAGTATAATTTTTTTTTTATATTATAACTGCAGATTAGTATTTCATGTTCTTCATTACCAAAAACAGTCGATGTAAAATGCAACTCTTGGATTGCCTTTCTAATATACCCCTTTTTTTATTTTGGCCTATGTTACTGGCCTACATTTAATGTGTAGTCAGTGTGGTGTGGTGTGTGTGGTTGCACTTTTATAAACGAAAATAAGATTAACGAGACATTTGAATTCGTCACATGACGAATTAGGTGGTCTGTCGGCATCTTTTAGGTTTCGACGTGGATTGTGATAAATTCGTTGGTAAGACTTTTGATAAAATTTTACGTCTCGATAGGAGACTAACGTCATAGAAATTGGATGATTTGATATCGCAGCATACTGAAATGATGATCCAAAGCTTTAATTCACCTGAACTAATCAGATTTTGTATAGGGTTTTACATAAACTACTGTGCAATGCATTGCATTTGGCATAACGGGCCAAAATCTGCAGTTTATTTTATTGACTTTGACTGTATATGTAATTATATAGTTAAAGAGGATCGCAATATAACATGTAAAAAGAAAGGAAAAGGAAAAAAAAAATGCCCCCTTTCCTCCGGGACTCGAATCAGGGACCTTGAGCATGTGAGGCAAGTGTATACCTGAAAACAGCTCATAGAGATAACACGTAGATTCAAAACGGAATTCTAATATCAGGTTTTCCAGTCAAAATTTCGGAATGTTTTCGACACTTGCTTTAAAAACAATGAACGCATAAGATAATTAGAGGGAATTTTCTCAGCTGCAACATACTTAAAGGTGGGCGAAAATCAAGCAGAAATAAGGGAGATGTTGATCAAAGAAGACGAGAATGTAGAATCAAGAATTACGTAAAGGTCATGTCCCATAGAGAATACACGTAAAGTGAGAATAATTTACATTGTACCTTTAATCGTGAATTTTGACCATGATAACGTCATCAAAATCAGAAACAATGAATAAAACATTTATAGAGAATTGTCTAAGCTACACATATCGAAATCTTGGCGAAAATTGATGAATGATAAGCGAGATAGTCTCGGTTAAAGGCAGAAAATATAACGTCAAAAATAAAAAATCAAATTTTGAGTTCACATAAGAATAGGATGACGTCATAGCATCGAAAGTGTAAAATTTTGTCATGGATTCACATCTACAACTCATACCCTTTCAGAATATGTAAAAAAATAGGGGTATCCATGCATTTTGAGAAGCTGTAGCGGATTTTAAAGGGACATGTTTTTGCGTGTTTTTACATTATTTTCCCCATAGACGCGTGCACGGATTTTGAACTTTGGCGCGCGCGTGCGTCCGTACGGTTAATTAAAATTGGTTCTAAGTTGATGGAACTTGTTAAAGAAAGTATCAGAAATGGGAATCAAGTGAAAAAGCGGCGTTTTTACGTCATTTAGGACTTGCGCGCGCGCATGACGCGCGCGGACGCCCGCAAATTTTTGAACTGCTTAAAATGGCCTGAAACGTGTGCAAAATGAATATGAGTCGATTCTGAGCATTTTTAATTTTTGCGCGCCACCCTCTTTCTTTGTTGTTTAAGCTGTTGTTGTGATTTTGTTTTTTGTTAAAGGCCTGTATGTTTCTGGTGGTGTGATGGATACCTGATCCTTACACTTGGAAATACAATTATATTTTCAACTGTACATTTAGTATTTTGACTCGATACTTTTCCAGCGTTAGACTCCCCTCATTATGTACCACTCGTACAAGCAGCATCGATCCCATAGTTGGTTGAGAGCCAGAATTAAGAAGATTTGTTGTGCTTTTAGATAATGGCTCTCTGGCCCTCAGCAGAACTTGAAATAAGTACTATTAGTACTAATACAGAGTGACAGAGAGAGTGCGAGCACATTGGTGAGAGAGAGCTTGAGAAAGAATGAGCATTATTGGAGAAGAGAAAAATCAGTGCCTGCTCGAACGTAACAAGTATCAGCGATAAGGTCTGCGCGAGAAGGCTACTAACAATCGGCAATGAGTCGTACGTGACAGTTTATGGGATTGCGTGGATTGCCTATGGAAAGGTCCAGCAAGAAAGTCCACGCACATGCGCACAAGGAGGATTTGCGTTTCCATGTACGGAAAAAAATATTCGCGTAAGGGGTCTTGTTGTTGTTGTTTTTTTTTAAATTAAGTAGTTGTAGTAATTTTTTTTTCCAAATCAAAGAGGGGGGGGGGGGGAGGGGGTTATTGCACTTTCGCGAATTGCTTCGGAATCGGAGGGGGAGGGGAGGGAAGAGGTAATTATTCTTTGATTTTGTATTATGCCAATTTTCATTTCATCATTTGTGGTCTTGAGTCTTCGGCGTGTGATTCAACACCAGTGAAACTTTTTATGCCTAACGTTATTGATGTAATTTGTGTGTTGACATTGATATAAGTTTTGTGACTGTTTTTTGTTTTGTTTTTATTATTACAAATGTGTTTTTCCAAATTGTTTTTGTCACACAGCCCTGCCACACTGGATGCACCTGGCTGTGATAAGGGAGAGGGCGGTCTGCGGACTATAGTTATTTGATTAACTTTGCCCAAATCTTGGCAGCACGGCCAGGTGCATCCAGTGTTCATGTACTCTTGTGTGATCTGCATTTTCTTTTTTTTTTCATTTCTGCATTTTTATGTCATGTGCTTTCTGCCAAATAAAAGTACTACTACTACTACTACTACTACTACTACCACTACTACTACTACTAATATAAACACAACAAAAAAGTAACTTCTCCCCTAAACAAAATGCTGTAACTTATCAACGAAGAGGTTTTGAGCAAAATGAATTGGCATTAATGTTTCTACACTAATTTACCAACTTCTGTGAGAAAATGAGATTGATCCGTCAAGTCATGCGTGAGTGAGCAGGCACTAAAGAAAAACTGTCACTTTTTAAAATTCACAAGCATCATATCATGACTTTGAGTCAAGGATATCGGAACACATTTCAAGTTTTCAGCGTTTGAAGGCATGCACCATGAATTTCATGTGCTTCCCAACATACCAAATGACCCGAGGGCCGAATTTCATGCTTGAGTGAGCACAAGGTGAAAATTGCAAAAACTGCTGTTTTGACATCTTTCGCGCGGTAAATTTGATCCAATGCAAAGAAATTCGTGTTTTGGACTGGTGTTTGCAACTTTTGCATTTGATACCCATTAATTCACGGTTGAATGAACACGTAATAAAAACAAAATATCACCGTATTAAAATTTTCAATTAATTATTTCTTTATTTTTCTGCACTAAAAATCATATTGATAATATTTTAGCATGTTTATATGACCGGTGTACATATATCAATTATCCCGTGGCATTTTCATGTAAAGTTCACACTTCAGTGAGCACGTGGGACTGGAAAAGTTCATTTTACACTTTTGGACCAAAACTCAATTGCTTAATTTGGGTAACCATCATAAGTCTTTATGGGGAGTTCATCTGATTTGATTTTCATCGAAATCCCGATCTCTTACGCTTCAATGAACAAAAGAGACGATATATATGCCATTGGGGGACTTACTTTTTTGGTTGAATGTAATGTATATTTTCGTTCACATTCTAAATATCTTGGCAAAATAGGGGGATCATCAGTGCACAATATACAAACCACATCGAGCCTAGTACTAAGTGTGATTTTGTGCTTTATTTTAAAGAGGGCAGAGCATCCTTCGCTGAAAAGGTAGACTGGCGTAAACCCGACAGGAGGAATCGTCCCGTTAAGAAGGATCAACGGACCTACTGCACGGTCTTGGTTTTTGAGTAAGTTGTTCTCCACTATGCATTGATAAAAAAGACACATCATGTTTCAGCTGGCTGTCAATGTAGGGGGGGGGGGGGGATCGCAATTAGGTATTGATTCTTGTTTCCTTTTTGTAAGAGTCATTCAGTGAACACATTTCTTTTTTATTCTAAATCTACATTCTGAAATACTTGGCACGTAACAATAACGAATACGTAACAATAAATGTATATATGTATATATATATATATATATATATATATATATATATATATATATATATTGTGATCAGGTAACATATACAACAGCTTTGGCAACTCTCATAGAAATAAATACATGTGAGACAATTGAGAGAATGATAGCGTAGCATGAATGAAAGTTCCCCAGAGCAGTGAGGGTTGAAGATTTGTCAATCTGTCGGTTAAGCGAATTTGGAGTCGCCCAAGCCACTGACCCGTCTCCGTGGTCTAGTGGTTAAGGCATTGGCGTTCATAGCCAAAGGCCCGGGTTCGATTCCCGGCGGAGACATTTTTTCAACCTTTGCAAAAATTTCCAAAATGGTAGGACAGCTCTGGGGAACTTTGATTCATGCTACGCTATTATTCTCTCAATTGTCTCACATATACATATATATATATATATATATATATATATATATAACCCTTAATGTCCACATTAGGTGGACATCCTTGTTTCTTTGTTCTGGTGTTTACCTAATCCTAACCCTAATCCTAACCCTATTGTTGTCAGTCCAGCTAATGTACCGCTACATATATATATATATATATATACACTGAAAGAAAATGAAAACGGGAGAATAATAATTGCGTAGCTCCCTCAATGTTCCCCAGAGCTAGTATCCAATCAAGGGTTGAAAAAAATGCCTCCGTCGGGAATCGAACCAGGGTCACTGGCTTAGAACGCCAATGCCTTACCACTACACCACAGAGGCGGGCCAGCAATAAGCGTGACCGAATCCAATTGACCGACCGACAGATTTCCAACCCTTTTGATACCTTATTTTTGGTGCAGATGAGTTAATGAACAATGAGAGGTCGCATGCCGCAGTTGGATCTCAGCTAGAAGCCTGGATACATGCATAAGCCAGAATAAGGGGACAATACATTGAAATAAATTTGACAAATGCAAACAATTTTGGCAACTCCCTTGTAAATAATAAACACTGAAAGAAATGAAAATGGGAGAATAATAATTGCGTAGCTCCCTCAATGTTCCCCAGAGCTGTCATCCATTTTGAATCAAAGGTTGAGAAAATGCCTCCGTCGGGAATCGAACCCGGGTCACTGGCTTAGAACTCCAATACCTTACCACTAGACCACAGAGGTGGGCCAGCAGTTAGGCGTGACCAAATCCAATTGACCGAAAGACAGATTTCCAACCCTTTTTGATTGATCCTTTATTCTTGGTGCAGATGAGTTAATGAACAATGAGAAGCCGCATGCCGCAGTTGGATCTCAGCTAGAAGCCTGGATACATGCATAAGCCAGAATAAGGGGACAATACATTGAAAGAAACTTGATAAATGCAAACAACTTTGGCAACTGCCTTGGGAGTTTATATTTGTCAATTTATTCTCCCATTTTCATTTCTTCCATTGTTTATTATTTACAAGGGAGTTGCTAAAGTTGCTTGAATTTATCAAATTTCTTTCAATTATAAAACTAAAAAACGAATAAAAAAATCCGTAAACCAAAGAAATTTATTGAATTTTCGCCCTTAGGGCTTTATCAAGTGTTTAATGTCAGTTTGAAAATGCGTCGTTTGTAACGATCGGTAAACAGCGTGCACACTCTGCTGAAGTCCTAGGCGTTAGCACACCAGACAGAGTGGCGCACATTACGTAACAAAGAAGTACATTAGCTCAAGTAAAGTGAAAGAAACGGAAAAAAAGGGGGGGGGGAGAGAAAAAAAAAGAAAAGAGGGAGGCAGAAAGAAGAAGCAGGAAAGCTGAAGCCTCCGAGAGAGAAAGAAACCGCAAGAAGAAGAAAGAGAGAGAGAGAGAGAGAGGAAGAGAGAGAGGAGAAGAGAAGAAGGAAAAATAAAAAAAAAAAGAAAAGAAAAAAGGAAAAGGAGAGAAACGAGGAAAGAACGAGTAAAAAGAAATAAAAAGAAAAAAAAGAAAAAAAAGTGAACAACAAACCGGGAGAAGGGAAGAAAAGGGAGAGAAGAGAGGAGAAGAGAGATAGAGAGAGAGAAAGGACGGGTGAAAGAAAAACCGGAAAAATGAAAAGCACGGACAATGACAACTAAACTAAGATTTCATCGGAAAGGAGCGGAAAGCAGCGTTGATACCGTTAGGTTGGAGACATCCCAGGCGGTGGATCATGCGTTCTTCGCGGATCTTGCTTTCCTCATCACTCGCTCCAGAACATCTCATCACGCCGCAGATTTTGAAGTTGGTGATGGAGTGCCCCGGGAGATTTAAAGGTTGTGCAACTGGAAACCCTGTCGTGTGAAGTCGGATTGAGCGTAGATGTTTATTGGTGCGATCGGCCATCCTCCGTCTAGTCTCACCGATGTATAGCATTTCACATGTGGTGCACAAAATAGCATATATCAAGTTGGTGGTCGTGCATGTGAAATGGTCCCTGATACGCCAGGTTGACTTAGTGCCCTTGATGCTCGTTGCTTGTGATACAAAGTTGGAGGTGTTAATCTGCTTCTCCCACATCTGACGGTCCCGTGATTCTCTTCGTTGCTGGATGTACATAATAACCTTGAGTGTACCAGCAAATTGCGTAGACTACGATCCTTGTTGTAAGCAACAATGGGTGGATTCCTTAATATGTGCCGGTTTTCCTCATCCTCATGGAGAATGGCCGTGTTCTTCATGACCGTGGAAACTATCCTTTCCGTCGACGGATGGTACGTAAAAACCAAAGGTACCCGGTCCTTGTTTTCTTTGCGACTTGGTTCCATAGTGGCTCGACGACTAAAATTTGATGCTTTCCAAGAAACTTTCCCGGTGACTTGCTCTGGATAGCCTCTGTCTCGGAAGAACCCTATCATTTCTTCCGATCGCTGTCTAAAGTCGAGGTCGTGTGTGTGTGTGTGTGTGTGTGTGTGTTGATGTGTGTATGTATATACGGGTGTCTCAGACAATGCGGAACGGTGGATCTTTAATACTTTACCTTCAAAAAGTAGATAACCTTTTTAGGTCTACATCAGTGGGTAAAGCATTGTCTACCGAAGAAAATCATACCAAGATCATTAAACTTGGTGAAGTAATTTGTATTCTATGCCCCATTCTTGAAATACAGTCATTTTCAATTTTTTGGCGACTTATGAGAGTAGCTTTGTACCGGGATGGCCTTTCATAATACGATGTTTGAGGGAAGTCCATTGACGCATGTCAGCAACAAAACGTGACATACACATGCCATAGGACAGGCCATCCCGGACACAATTCTGCCCTCCACTGTCGTGAAAAGCATGCGAAATTCGAAAATTATAATATTTTAAGAAACGGGCATAGAATAAAAATTACTTCACCAAATGTGTTGATCTAGGTATCATTCTCTTTGGAAGCAGATGCTTTACCTACTTAAGAAAACCGATTATCTACTTTCTGAAGGTAAGGCACTAAAAATCCACCGTTCTACTTTTTCCGGGACACCTGGTATAGGTGAGTACATTCTGAAATAAATGGTTGACTTGAAATCGAATACTTGGCACAGTATACAAAAGCAATAAATTACCTTATTACAATTTGCTGCAGTTATACATGTTAGTATATACTTATGTATGTAAAGCTACAATCTGCTGACAGTGCTCAACTTTAGCATCGCACATAATATTCTTGTTTGAAAAGTTTTGGTTTAGCAGTTGTAAAGACTGTTTCCCCTGAAGGTTCATCAGCATCTGAATAAACTTTACAAGGTAATGTGAAATACAGTAACAGGCAATACACTCTTGTGCAGTCATGCAAGGATACAAAAATACACAAGACATTTGAATTCGTCACTGGGGAGGAATTAGGTGGTCTGTCAAAGTTTATCGAAAATGAACGTCATCCTACTAGTAGAAAATCTTATCAGCTATAACATATTCGAAGCTACGCAAAAATCGAGGAAAAATGACGGATGTATTGTTTTAAGAAGACTGGAATGTAGAATTAAGATTTGAGAAAGCGTGCAGTCCTATAGAGAATACACTTAAAATTGGACATATTTACATGCGTTCTTTTATGCGTTCTTTTATTACCAAATTGATAATGGCATTGTCAAAATTTAAAATGAGCATAAAGTCTTACAGGACATTGTCTCAACTACAACATATCGAAGTCCTCGAGTAAAAATTTCCCAACCATAAGATAAGTATAGTCAATTGAATACGGAAAATATGATGTCATAAATTTAAACCGAATTTTTTATTGGAGATGAGAATATCATGAAAAGGCCATTTTTTTGTCTTTATGAATTCAAATCTAGAAGTCAATAGCTTACAAAATATGAAAAAAAAAGAACATGGGGTGTCTCCACCCTTCCTAAGGAGCTATGGTGGAATATATGTTTTGGCGCATTTTTTTGCATTATTTTGCAGATAGACTCAAGCCCGGATTTTTAACTTTGGCGCCTACGTGCGACCTTAGGATAACTTTAAATCGATTCTAAAGTTTTGGAAATCGTGAAGCAAACTGCCAGAAATACAAATCATGCAAAAAATCGATATTTTTACGTTTTGTATAGGCTGCGCGCGCAAAGACGGTGGGCGCGGAAGCGGACGCGCACAAATTTTTGAAATGCTTTCTCCTTAGACGCATGCACACAATTTGAGTTTTGGCGTGCGCGTTCGATCAGCAGTTGAAATTGATTCTTAATTATTAGAGATAGTCAAGACAAGTATCAGGGGTGGTATCCTGAGACTGTTTTAACTCTATTTTAAGTCTGTTTTAGCTTATCGGTATTCTGAACACCATTTTATCTCTGTTTTTACTTTTTTTTAAGTTTTGCTTTTGGTTATCTAACCGCGCATCTTACTTTACACGCCTGACGCAAGTCGTGCGCACGCGCGTAAAAATACCATATGTAATAACACGGTATTCTGAAGACCGTTTTATCTCCTGTTTTAACTCTTTTCGCTTGACATTTCATGCTCATGCGATAAAACAGGGTGGGAGGTGTTTTAACTTTGCTTGCGGTATATCAGGGTGGCAATTTTTCTCGCTCATAAATGTTTTTGGAATGAGGGGGATAACGAGATTTTGCTTTTATTCCCGAAACAACATTTCGAAAGAATTTTTGCCTCGGGGGAGACATTTGGCAATTTTCTGCGATAATATCAGAGATGATTTGCACAACTAATTCTGTCACATCATCACATCAGAATTAAAGCAAGAAACTAAGCGCAAACTAATGCGCTCATTACAACGCGAATATATAAGTTCACGTATTTCACGCACCCCTTCCCCGTGGAGCGATCTTATTGGCTGAGTCAGCTTAGTCTCATCTCTTACGACTTTCCTCATTGGATAATATTTTTGTGGTGGGTGTGGCTTTGATGACTTACAACTCCGTTAAAACAGTTCTCGGAATACTGTTTAAAGACTGTTTAGCGGTGTTGTAAATAAATGACTTAAAACAGATGTTATAACAGAACTTCAAACACAGTTAAAACTGTGTTCAGAAAACCACCCCAGGAATTTAAATCGAGTGAAATCGGTGTTTCTATGGGCTGTGCGAGCAAATAAGACGCGCGCGGATGCGGACGCGCGCGAATTTTTGAAATGCTTAAAATGGCCTGAAACGTGTGCCAAAAAAAAAAAATGAATAGAGCTGAGGTTCTGGTTTTGCATGTGTATGATTTTTGTCCAAGATGTGATGTCTGTTGCGATTTCGAGGGGATTAATGGTCCAGTTTTGGAGATATAACCATTTATTGATTTTGAAAAAATGGCGTCTGGATGACGTCATGAAGACTTTTTGACCTTGAAAATTTTTTTGAAACTTGCACTTGTGGTGACTGATGGTTGACCAAAATTTGAATGAAGTGGACAATGTCGACCTTGAATTATGCTGTATAGTGTATACTAAATGCATTACGCTGCATGTCATACAACATTTTAAACCCGCAAATATGGAAAAGTCTGACATGAAACCTTTTAATCCGCTATCAAAGTATCATTAGCTCATTGAAATGGAAAGAAAAAATGAAAGAAAGAGGTAGGTCGAGAATTGCCTCGGCCACTACATGCTGGAAATTTAGGTGAAAATCGAGCAGAAACAACGGAGCTGTTCCTCAAAGAAGGCGGGAATGCAGAATCAAGAAATGAACAAATGCCATGTCCCGTAGACAATACACGTAAAATCTGAAAAAAAAAATTACATGCTTCCATTGATCGTGAATTTAGACCATTATGGCGTCATCATAAAACATAGTGCCCGTTAATTTGTAGAGAATTTTCTCAGCTACAACATACCCAAATTCCTGGTGAAAATCGACCAACAATTGGAGATATAGTCTCGTTTAAAGGCAAAAAAAATATGACGTCATGAATTAAAATTCAGATTATTGAGTTCACATGAGAATATGATAACGTCATAGCATTGACAAAGTAAATTTTGTCATGGATTCACATCAACAATTCATAAGCTTTTAGAATATGTAAAAATAGATAAATAAATAAAATGGCGTCTCAATGCATTCAGAGGAGTTGTGGCGGATTTTAAAGAGACATCGTGTTTTTACGATATTAGCCCCTTAGACGTACGCACGGATTTTGAAATTCAGCGGAGCGTGCAGGGCCGTACGCAGAATTTTTTTCCCTGCGGGGCAAGATGCCAACAAATTTTCGAAGTAGTTTGAAAGCGAGGGAGCGAAGCAACCGAGCTGGTCACGAGGGTGCTTTTGTAATTTCAAAAGTGAAATTGAGCCATTTGGTACATACTTCTTGTGGATTTTGCACAAATTTGCAACAAAAAATGTAAGTTTTCGAAATTTCTGGGGGAGGGAAACTGCCCCCCCTCCCCCCCCCCCCCCCCCCCCCCCCCCCCCCCGCTGCGTACGGCCATGGGCGCGTGCGACCTAATGGTTAGTTGAAATCGATTCTAGAGAAAAGGAGATTGTCAAGAAAAGTGTCAGGAGTGGGAATCAAGTAAAAGAAAAACCTTGCGTTCTTACGTTGTGTACGACCTGCGCTGGCAAAAAACGTGCGCGCAGAAAGTTTTGAAATGCTTGAAATGGCCTGAAACGCTTGCAAAATGAATTTGAGACGATTCTGAGCATTTTTAATTTGTATGCGCTCGCTGACGCACGGACATACGCATACGCGCGCGTCTAAGTAGATGAAATTGTTTTAACTTATAGGGACATTAATCATGCCATAGATGTCATCATTCGTGCTCGCTCGTATTTTAAGTATCTTTACCATTGCCGGTTATAGTACTATCTTTATAACAGGAAATAGGTATACATCTTATCTCTTTATCAAATGTTTTACTATTGTTCTACTCAAATTTTAAGTATCTTAATCAGTGTCGGTTATAGTATTCTTACGAAAGGAAATTTGTTGGTATCTTGTCTTTCTTTTTTAACTATTCTTCTAGTCATAAAATGTTAGTAATCTGCAAGGGGTTGAACGGCAAGAAGACCTAAAATAGAAAAATTCTATGACATATTGGCCCGTTATCAACAGCCCTTCCTACTTTACCAAACATAAGAAAAGAAGGTGCCGATAGAATTTATTTTACTAAAATCATAAATCATTATTTTAGATATCCATTTTTGTCTCACTCGTTCGCTACGCTCGCTCATAAAATATAGAAACATGATATTTTCGAGCACCATACATTCTTATTCTCTCTGAAAATCTCCAAATATCACAGTATTTTCGCAGCTAGGTGTCCAAGTATCCTCGAAGTCTGTGGGAAGGTGTACATCATCAATATCATCTAGTTAACTTTGATGGTAATTCTATATTTTAAAGAAAAAAGAGGGATTTTTGTCGGTAGCACACTTTACTCGCTCATAGAAACAGAATGGTTTTGGACGGCAAGCGACGAGCCAAAGAGCGTCACATTTGGCAGTTACATATCTTTGAGGCGTATCAAGCAGTGCGATTTTTTCCTCGCTCGCTGCGCTAACTCGTATAACATTTAGATACAGGATAGTTTAGGAAGGAAAACGAACCAGGCATGCAAGCGAATTTGCCGAATATGTAATTTACATATCTTAATAGGCCTGTAGTGTATATTTGCCGACGAAATGATATTTACAGAGTGGTAGAGAATATGCAGTTGTCACACGAAGTAGCAAAATGATATTTTATCTTTAAAAAAATGGGTTTTTCCTTACTCGCTTCGCTCGTAATGTTTATAATTAGGTTGATTTTGAAGAGCAAAAGATTGGACCAGCGAGGTACTAGAATATAGAGCCATATTTGGCAGCGAGGTGACCAAATATACCTTTCAAATATCTCAGAGGCCAAGCATATTTTGATGAAAAAATATACTTTATCGTCAAAGGAGTGAGTTTTTTCTCGCTCGCTTCGTTCGCTCATATAATATTATGCAGAAACCGTTTTTTTTCTTTTTAAAGTAAACAATTGTAACAGCGAGGTGATAAAGTAGTCATATTTGCGAGCAAGGTTGCCAAATGTACCATTTAGATAATCTGCTAGGCATAGAGTGTATTTTGATGACAAAATAACATTTCTGTGGCGAGAACTTGGAATTTTTGGTTCTCTCGCTTTGCTATCTCGCAAAATAAGGAACAGTTCTACTGCTTCTTCTCTAAAAAGAAGTGTCAACTAAAACAAGAAAACACAATTAAAAAAAAAAACCGCGAGGTCCCTTAAAATTCCAGTCAAGTAATGAGGATCTGTTTGAAAACAACTTCTTGTGTGGTTAATTGGGACGATAGATCAAACTGAGAATTAGACTCTGCTTATTCGATCCTTCACCATTGAACCCCACACCCTTTCCCACTTGGTTGCTATGCTCCCTCATCGAGGATATTCGGCATCAACCATCCCCAACCACGACCACAAATCGAGACCTGGCACTGCTAGGTCACTCTTTTACATTTTGATGATTCCAAAAGCGCTAAGTAGGTAGACATGATCAAACTTTTCCAATCATTCGGGGACAGTTTCTTTCCTAAAGGCCCTTAAAGGAGACGAATTCCATTTAGTAATGAAATGTGACAAATACAGTGATGTACGATATGATTTCTTCCATAAAATGAATAATTTAGTGGAAAACTTTAATAATTTAGAATGCAAGCAGAAATTCATGACCATCACGAAACTGGATAACGAAAAGATAATTGACTGTTTCTCCTTATTTATAAAAAAATATATATAATTGCTCTGAGAGGTAACTTTAAAAGTAATAATGTTTGATAGTATATAATTTAACTCATATACATGTGCCCAGAGGGTTAATTTTTTTCTTTTCATTTTGTGAGGTCAAAGCTCCACTTTTTGTTTGTTTATTATACTAGTATTTATGTTCTTCCTTGTTTTAGTTTTTTCTGTTTATAAGTTCAAAACCTTAACGTTATGTTTGTTGATTTATGATTATATATCACTTTGTGTTTATATATTCAATTTCGGAAAACGAGAAAGAAAATGGATTTAAATTTATCATCTATAGCTGGAAAAACTAAAATTTATGTTTTACTTTGCCTATGTTTATTTTTTTTCTGTTTAAAAGCTTAACATTATTTATGTTGCTTTATGATTATTTTCATGTTTATGTTTTTTTTTACAAGAATATTGATAAATATCAATGATGTTCAATAAATAAAATTCAATTCAATTCACAATGCAATTCATATGCCTAGCAAAAATCTCTTTTCTGGAAAAGTCAGGATACGCTCAAATACGCTCGAAATCTCGGCCAAAATCTGGTTCTAAACGAACCAACGAACACATCAGGCGTATGCATAACGAATAAGGAGCGTATGCTGTCCGTATTATTGGCGTTTGAGGTAATGAATTAAGCGCATGCGTAGCGTCCATCCTCCGAATGGTGAGCGTATAAAACGAAAGACCAGCGAATGCCCCACTTATGCATATCGTGCTGCGGCAACCACATAATGTGTATCGGCTGACTCATACTTCAGCAAATAAATTGAACAGTCAACATCTCCATAAAAGTTCTGATAGAAGCGATTCCAGTTTCAATATGCCTCCCAGGAAATCTAATGGCAAGAAAAGGAAGAAACAACCTGCTAAGAAACACCCAACCAAACTTGCCAACTAGGCAACCAAGACTGCATGAGCAGCCGAGGCTGAATTTATATGACCTCCCTGTGAATCATCACCTCCATTTACTTCTCTTGAGACGATCTGTCTTCTACCCCAAATTCTCCCAAATTTCTAATCTCTCTACTTTCTAATGATGCAGATAAAAAGGCTTAAAGATATCAAATCCGAATTCGAGCATCATCCAAACCTTATGACCAGCTTAGCAGAAATGAAGGATACACTCGCGGTCGCTGTGACGTCAAAGACACTAAAAACGTTGCTCACGCTGGTTGTACTGTGCGCACTCGCTACTCTATCGGTAGACTACCGTCAAACAAGTCAGATGGACGTCTTGTAAAAGCTGGAGTACGTTGGAATACGCTGTATATTCGTTTCCCATTCGTTATCCATTTGTTACACTAACGGCGTATATACGTTGTCAGTCGTTATGGCAGACTTGTAGATGGGGTTGACGTACCTGAAAGGACGAGTAAGAAACGAACACTTAGCGTGCGGAAAGTTCATATAAGGGCAATTCCATGCGTTACGGACATTACACTTTTGCAACTTCAAAGGTCATTAAGATAAAAAAACACTTTTTTTCTTATTTGGAACTTATAATTTATGATGAAAACATGCACAAAACACCCTTGATTATAAATAGTGAAAGTTTCAATCCATTTCAGTTCAGCATGTGCTAGCTATGGCATGTTATGTTTCGTTACGGACATTAAATTTCTTGTCCAACAAGTGTAATGTCCGTCAACGAAAACATAACATGGCGTAACTACCACAAAATATGCTAAAATAGACTGAAACTTTCACTGCTAATGATCAAGGATTTTTAATGCGTGACTGCATCTTATCAGTTCCGCATAATAAAGTGGTTTTATCTTCACGACCTTTTGAATTTGCAAAAATTATCCGAAATGTAATGTCCGGCACGAGCGAAGCGATCGAGGAAACACACACTCTTTTAATGGTAGAAGTAAATTACACTGTGAGCATGTGAAACATATAAATTATTTATTCGGTCGCCTCACCCGCCTAATTCGTTTGCTTTAAAATACCATTAAAAAATTATCTAACGAGCGAGCGCAGTGAGGAAAACTATACGTTTTTTTTGAAAAAGGAAATAAAATAAAGCAGCATTACACATTATTAGTTTACATCGGAAACCATGCAGCATATCTACAAGTAATTAACAAGTAATTAACAAGTAATTATGGCAGTGCACTTCGTCTCTTCTACGTACTCATCCCCTATAATATAGTAAAGGCAAGTTGTAGTAGCAGAGGGATAAAATGGGCAATTTTGCTTACTAAGTATGTACAACTAACAAAAATGAAAATGGTCATAAAAAGTCGGCTTTCATAGTTACCATGTGAGGTTACAAGTGACATTAAAAATTCCTTTGCATCCACAGAGGGACACACTAAAGTAACGTTTTAATTACAGAAATCAGTAACGATAGATTACTTATAACTTAAATCTCCATTTCCGAAAAGGAGTTGGAAGTTTATTATTTTGCATGGCAATACGATATTCAATATCTTTGTTAGTAGTAATATATGCTTTATAACCGTCAAAAGTTGGTGGTTTATTCTGGAATTTACAAATATAAATATAATATTTAAGTAAAAGAAACAAATGTGTAAGGAATTTATCTTCACTATAACCGAACATCTTTTCAAATTTTGAAACATTCTGTAGATCAGGCTTTTTGGTTTCCTGAATAATAACTTTCATAGTTTCATCCCAAATGGGTTTTACAACAGGACATTCAATAAAAAAGATAAAAAGATGTATGTAGGGTTCCGGGTCACTGTTACAAAATTAACAGTTAGGCGAGTCCTTCTTTTTAATCTTATACAAGAAATTATTAAAACCTATTGCTTTATGAAATAGCTTGAAATAAAAAGAGAGCACACGTGTCATTATAGTGGATTTAAATTTATTTACATGAATTCTCCCAATTGACTCCATCTGTGTTATGAAAAATAATTCAAAAAAACTATTTGTTTTTCTGGAACACATGGTTTTAGCAGGATACCATATGCATATTTTGGGATTTTCTGAGTTTTCAAAAGTGTGGCTCTAATTTCATCAAGAATTTTATGTGGGGTTAAGTCAGAGATAACTAAGCAATCATGTGGTATATTATTCATTGAAAAAAAATTATTTCCTCCTGTCCTGAGCACTGATACCATAATCAAGAATAAGCTCTTCAAACAGTTTATTACCAGGGTGAGGATGAGTAAGTCACTAATATACATAATACCTTTGTCTAACCTATCCTGGTATATGAAATATTCCTTTGATTTTGAATAAATATTTCTATTAAACCAAATACACTGACAGGAACCAATTGAGGAAATGGGTGTATCAAATTCAGCTTCAGAGAAATTTTCCCTTAAAATATACCAAGTTCGGATAGACTCGGCCAATTGACTCGAGATTAATTTATTCAAAATATATTCCGCAGCATGCGTTTTCCATAAAATATCCTGTATATCACTAAAATCATTAAGAACAGAAATTTCAATAGACTTCCACAAGCTTTCATAATCGTCATCAAAAAGCATTTTAGCCCATGATATTTTTTGTGCAAGAGAAAAAGTATAGGGGTCAATCATTCGTAAACCACATAAAGAGAAATCATTACACATGAATTGTCTTTTGACCCTATCATTGCCACCACTCCATATGAATTTAAGCAACATAGTATTCAATTGTTTGAAAAAACTCTATGGTATTTTAATACATAAGACAGAAAAGAAATAAAGGAATTGTGGCAACAATAGGGTCTTTACGACACAGATCTTTCCGACGAGGGATGAGTTTCTTGCACGCCAGCAATCTAAAGTCTTTTCAATGGACTTAAGTTTGGTCTTGAGATTGAGTTCATATAGTTGATTTGTATTCAAAGAAAAATGGACATCTAAAGTTTTGAAAGTAAAGTTGTTCCACTTTAAACCATTATCGGAAAATGAAAATGACTGGGAGCCTTTCTTGGAGCCAATCCAGATAGCTTCTGATTTAGATATATTGAGCTTACAACCAGAGCTATCAGAAAAATTATTTATAGTGTCAAACAAACATTTAAAAGAAGTGTCTGAGCCATCAATAAAACACGTGAATCATCAGCTAGCAAAGATATTTTTAGTTTGTTATTTTCAACTGGTACACCTCTGATTTTAGGATTTTTTTTTAAATATAATTTTTTAGCCCTCCATAGGCTATTTTATTGAGTTAAATAAACATTTCACAAGGTAGAAAAATGTATTTTACACTCAAATGAAATACAATACTTTACATTTCTCTCTTTTAGTTTTAAACAAACAAAGATTTAAGTGACTGCCATTTAGCAACAAATTTGTTATGTGTACCTGAAATAAGATTAATATATCTCTCATCTTCATAATATTGAATAACCTTTTTCTTTATGATATTAAAAATAGGAATTTTATTATTAAGCTTTTGTACAAACATTTGTTGTTTGATCAAAATTACTATGCAATTTAATGCATCATTTTTCTTTTCTTCAAAGCCAAAAATTATATTTCGTAAATTAAACTTTATCTGTACTAAAGAACCTTTATTTATCCATTTTGCTGTTTCCTTCCAAATTGATTTACTGATTTCACAGTCCTAAATGAAATGTACAATGTCTTCCACCTCTATTTCACAAAACGAACAGGTTTCATTACTGACTATTTTCATCTTATACAGTTGCTTATTCAAAAACAAAATCCTGTTTACTATCTTATACTGAAAATATCTTAAAACAATATCCGGAGTAAATCGAAATATCATAGTATGACAATTCTGCATAAATGAAATATCAGGGCTGTAATCTAAATGTCGTTCCCATTTCAAACATACTGAGGGTATACATTTTGTTTTTCCAATAAGAGATTTGTAGATGTATCGACATCCTTGTACGTCATATACAAGTATTTTGATATTGTGACGGCATCAATGGACCTTCTAAATTTGTTTCATATTTTTCAATATAAATTCTATACTGACACTTTATAGCTTGACTGATAAAATAGTAAGACAAATAATTCAGTTTCAAGAAAAATTTTCGTTCACATTCTTCACGAGTTAACAAATTCCCCTTACTATCAATTAAGTCATTGATACATCTGATGCCTTTTTCATACCAAGATCTAAAAAATACAGATTTTTGCCCAATTTGGATAGAACTATTCCTCCACAATGGATAAGTTAACCACCCATCTCCTTCTGCTTGACAAAGCAAAGACAAAGCATAAAATACATCTTTCCAAAATGGATTGGCAACTTCATGGGATAATGTTAAAAGATATTCATCACCAAACCCTACTACAAATGGTTTTGTTAAAAACGACTGCATTAAATGATTAACATCATTACATGTACCTAAGACCAATCTTCGAATCCAGTGAGGATTTAGCCTAATGGCAAGAGCCATAGTTTCAATAACTAATAAAAACAGGTATGGGGATATGTGGCACCCTTGAAAAATTCCTCTTTCCATGTTAATAGGTTTTGTCAAATTAACATAATTATATACATAACTTTTTCGGCCGGAATAAAACATTCCTATCCCAAAAAAAAATTATTACTAAAATAGAAATGATGTAATACACAAAGAAGAAACTGATGAGAGACACTATCAAAAGCTTTCCGAATGTCAAGCAGAAGAATTGGACCAGGAATTTTCTTCGAGTCTGTATAGTCAATTATATCTGTGATCAACAGGATATTGTTCCCAATATTCCTACCCTTTAAGAAACCTGGGTGAATCAGATTTGAAAGACATTTTTTCAAACGATTTGCTAAAGTTTTGGCTAAAATCCTATATATACTGTTAATAGGTAAATGGGTTTATTTTTTTTTTCAATTTCAATTCAATTTCAATTTATTTTCTCATAAAAATCCATACAAAAACACAACATATACAAAGCATCGTATTAACAAAATAGAAAAACAACAAAAACAAATAGAAATAAACATTGGATTGAATATGAGAGGGACAGCAAGAAAGGAACGAGCCTTGTGATTAGCTGACCCTATAACATAATAATCATACAAAGACTTTAATAACAAAGAAAAAAAAAATCACTAAACTACAACATAAAAAGGGGGGGGGGGGGGTTGCCTAATATGCCTAAATTAAATTTATACAAACAAACTTTATGAATAACTATTTAAAATAATTTGCCTTGATTATGACTTAAAAACATTTAATGAAACTGATTGCCTGATATCTACAGAAACAGAATTCCAGAGTTGTGGTCCTTGATATAAAATTGAGTTTTTAAAAGATGAGAGTCTTGGCTTAGGTAGATGAAAATCCTTTGCATTTCTTGTGTTGTATCCATGGAAATCACTATTGAACTTAAAAAATGTTTTGATATAATCTGGCAAGAGGTTATTGTTACATAAATACATAAATATAAGAATTTGAAATGCATGAATATCACAAAATTTTAATACATTCAATTCGACAAATAGAGGATTCGTATGGGCAAGATAAGGAGCATGAGACATAATTCTTATTGCACGTTTTTGTAAAATATATAATCTATAAATGTGAATGCTACTTGCACTTCACCAGGCTAGAATACCATAATTGAGGTATGGATATATAATAGCATAATACATCAGTTTTAATATCTCCTTGGGAAATGATCTTAATCTATACATAATCCCTATATTTTTGGCAAGCTTATTGCACAGATTATCAATATGATTTTTCCATGTAAACTTATTATCTATTGTTATTCCTAAAAATTTTACTGACGATACACACTTAATATCTGTATTGCACATTCTAATTGAAAGACTATCTGGTAAACATAAATTACTAAATATCATATAATTGGTTTTGGCAAGATTAATTATCATTCTGTCTGCATAAAACCACTCAGATATTAATTCAAGTTCAGAATTGAATAAATTGTGTAAAACATGATAGTTTGTGTGAGATAAAAACAGACTAGTGTCGTCAGCAAACATAATACAATGTAACAAGTTGGATACTTTACTAAGATCATTAATAAAGAGGAGAAACAACAGCGGTCCTAAAATAGAACCTTGAGGAACCCCACATGAGATAATCTGAAGCTGTGATTTGCATTTAGATATTTCAACATATTGTTTTCTGTTAGATAGATAACTTTTAAATAATTTAAGTACATTACCTCTTATGCCATACAATTCGAGTTTTTTCAATAAAATAGCGTGATCAACTGTATCGAAAGCCTTTTTCAAATCTAAAAACATTGCTATCAAATATTTCTTATCATCAAGTGCGTTGGTAACAGTATGGACAAAATCAATAAGAGCCGAAGATGTTGAATGACCAGCACGAAAACCGTATTGATGGAGAGATAATATATTGCACTTGTTAATAAAATCAAATAATCTATTATATATACACTTTTCTAAAATCTTAGAAAAAATTGGCAAGACTGATATGGGTCTGTAATTTGAAACGTTTTCACTTGGACCATTTTTATATACAGGAACAACACGAGCAATCTTTAATTCATAGGGAAATATACCGAGATCTAAACATTGATTGAATATTGCACAAAGGGGTTGACATAAAATATGTATTGATTTTTTTATAACCTTGATACTTATATCATCATACCCAGGACTGCAATCACTTTTTATGTTTGACACAATATCAATTATCTCAGTACAAGTGATTGGTTTGAAAAAACAAGTCCTTGGACTTCTATCCAAATATCTACAAAAGTTCAAATTTAAATTATTACCCTGATCAACAGGAAAATTCATTTCAGTTACAATATTGATGAAATATTCATTGAATACATTACAAATATCAGAGGTATCATATAATACTTGATTATTACATTTCAAAAAATCAATATTGCACTTTTTATTTGCACGACCCATTGCACAATTAACAGTATTCCAAGTTTGTTTCATATTTCCTTTGGAATTTGCAAAACTTTCCAAGAAATAATGTTTTTTAGCTTCTTTAATCATATTACTGACTTTATTTCTACATTTTCTGTACACTTCTTTTCGATATGGTGATGGATTTTTTAGATAAAGTCGATATAAACGACATTTTTTCTTTGACAACTTTCGAATATCAAAATTAATCCATGGTTTATTCTTTTTAGGTTTTTTCTTCAAATATTCCAAGGGGAAAGATGAATTATATACATTTAAAAACTTACCTAAAAATTGCACGTAATTTGCATTTGGATTATTATTGTGGCAAGACCAATTGACCATTAGAAGAGATCTTAAAAAACACTTAATACTATTGTCATTGATTATTCGAAGCGGTTTATCCAAATTTTGCTCCGTGTTGATGTCGTTCCAGCTAATAGAGTATACAGGTAAATGATCACTGATGTCAGTTATTAGTATTCCCGATTCAACTTTGTCTGCATGTATATCATTGGTGATTATATTATCCAGTAAAGAGATTGTATCATCCGTGATTCTGGTAGGATGGTCAATCAATGGATACATATGATGTGATAATAATAAATTAATGAAATTATCAACATATTGCACTTTACCCACATTTAATAAATTGATAATGTAATCACCTAATAAATAAACTATTTTATTTTCATTATTTACAATACTTAAAACATTTGAACATCTCTCAAAAAAATCATCAATTGACTGATCTGGGGGCCTATAGATTGAACCAACAATAATACCAGAATTATTATTGACGATTTCCACAAATACACTTTCGATACAACTATCATTGTGTTCTAAGTCGGAGCGTCTTATGTATTGCACACTATTATTTACAAAAATTCCAACTCCTCCCCCTCTTCTTGATAAACGGCTAACACCTTCAAAACTATATCCATCTATATTACACAAAGGGTGTATAGTGTGCTCCCGGAACCAGGTTTCCGTGACACAAATTACTGTAGGTTTAAGTTTCACACTGTTTAAAAATAAAATTATATTATCAAAATTATTGAGTAGACTTCTTGAATTCAAGTGGATACATGAAAAGGGATTTGTAGATTTTGCTCTACTCTCAATATATGTGTTAAACTCATCAGGAGTGAAATATTTCTTACAAGGAGAAAATTCAAAATCATCAAGCGATAGAAATTCATGCAAGATGTTTAAGTCATGGTTGCAATTGTTTAGGCATTCTCTAAAAAAATTACACGTAGACATTTAACAACAACAAACAAAAAATAAATAAATAAAAAAAACATCAATATTCATAAAAGTACATAAGAATGTGAAAAAAGGCAATATCATTAAAACATGCATGGAGTTCACCGGGGTAAAAGATATGTTCGGTGTGGTATTACCCACATAATAATTCATTTAAGAAGTGAAGACAAATGTTTATTACATGCATTTCTTTTTGTATTGTTCTGTTCGTGTTCTGTTTGTTTCAAATTTATAGTTTATTCAAATCTTCTTCACAGGTAATCAGCTTAGTCATGGTCTTCCCTCCTTGGGCTGGTAGCAGGGCGATGATGCGACCATCGGATGACCAGCACTGCACAACTTTACTGTGTTCACGTGTTTTTTTCAACAGTTTCTGATTTCTCACAGTAAGATCCTCCACGATGATGATGCCGGACCCCTTCAGAAGCCTTCTCTTTTGGAGTATTTCTTTCCTTTTCCTATATGAAGTAAGTTTCACGATTATTGGACGCGGAGACAGCGGATGGTCTGAGGACTGGGGCCTTGCTCTTCCTGTGCGGTGCGATCTGTCAATATCTCTGGTTACATCAATCTGAATTCCTAGCTTTGACTGACAGATGTCTGAAACAATGTTGTCTGTGTTTTCTCCTTGTGTTTCATTTTTACCTAGGATTCGGATACATGACCTACGAGAATATTGCTCTAGACTGTTAACACTTCGATCAAGCATTTCGATTTGGGATTTTTGTGTTGTGGTGACTTTTGTTAGATTCTGAATCTCTCTATTCTTGGAATCCATTTCCATTTGCAGGTCATAGATGGAGCTCTGCAGTTTGTCCTAGCGTTCAATTAACTCGGCCTTTTTTTATCCACAGCTCTACTGACAGCCGAGTCAAGAATCTTAAGGAACTCTTCATTTTGTAATAGGTCTTTAATCACTTGGCATGTTACAGCTGCTGTTTGTCTGGTATTCATTGAGCCTGGAGCAGGAGCTGGACCAGCCATTGTTCAGAATAAAGCCCGTAGTACTTTCTATTCAACAAGGTGTTGGGATGAATACACTATTAGGCTTTCACTCTCAACTAATCTTGTTCAGCACAGATAATAATAACAATGGCTATTACACGCAAGTGGTGATATTCAAATGAGGAAAAGAGCAATGAACTTGAAGATCACCTTCAGGACATACAAGAAGAGATAAAGTTTACTGGAACATCACTAGATCATATACATGGGACTGTAGATCAAATTCAACAGATCAGAAGGTTTTGCTTCCACATGATTTTTCCTGGTTTACACTCCAATGATGAGAGGAAAATGTTACATGGTTAATAAAAGTCAAACTCACAAAGGTGATACTCACAATCCATATATCAATGGGGCGAATTAAGTCCAAGATTCAGTTGAAAATATCGAAAATAAAGAGAGATTCAACACACACAAGAGATTCAACACACTCGATGACTGTGTTTTTAGAAATGAGGTATCCCTATCTTTTTTATAGTTCAAAGTAACAACCCCATTCCTTTGAGAGGTAGACATTAGCCCACTCTGCAGAGAAAAATCAAATGAATTTAAAAGCATATCAGAAAGGTCTTTCCAAAATAAAATATAAAATTCTACAGGTAAGCCGTCGAGGCCTGGTGATTTGTTATGACTCACTGAAGTAAGTTTCTCGAACAATTCTTGCTTAGTAATTCATTTTTCAGGAAAAGCTTTGTCAACTTCATTTAACTGAGGAGTTTCAAGAGAATTTAAGAAATCATCCATCATATTATCTAAATTATCATCATTACACTGTCTCTTATACAGGGCTTGATAAAATGAATGAATTTCTCCTGATATTGCTTGCTGATTTACAATGGTGTCATTAGTATCATTCTCGAATCTAAAAATACTCTTCTTCTCTCCAATCCTTTTTTCTAAATTACAAAAATATCTGGAACTCTTTTCTCCTTCTTCAGTCCATCGAATTCAAGAACGAATAATCAAACCTTGGGTTTCATCACTTAAAATGTCGTTTAATGACTTCAGTAGTAATTCCCTTTCCTCAAGGAGCTTTTTAATATCTATATCAGTACTTAATCTATTATCAAAATTTTCAATATCTTTCAAAAATTGTTTCTTAACAAAGTTTTGTTCTTTCTTTTTACGTGTACAATATTCTATACAAGTACCAGTGATTGTGCATTGAGAGAGTACCATAAAATGTTAGGGTTACATTCAGTTCCTAAATGAGTTATCTTAAATTCTTCAATTTTCTCTTTAACAGCTTTAATAAAATTTGAGTCACTATGCAAATATTTACAGTTAAACTTCCAAAATCCTGGACCACTTAATGGTTGAGCACCTTTAAAAGTTAAGCTGACTAAAGAGTGATCAGACTGAATTCCTGGTATTATTTTGTACTGCAAGCAGTTGGTAATAAAATTGTCAGAAACAAGGATAAAATCAAGTCTGGATAACACCCAGTTGTTATAGTTGTTATGATTTCATCCGTCTAGGAGTCGGCTCCTTGGATGGGGGGGGGGGGGGGGGGGGGGGGGGGAGGGTCATCGCTTTTAAAACCTGGCTTTATCAGCTGAGAGGTCATCGGTCTTATAGTCTGATTTCACCGCAATGTAAAATTACATACAACTTCATACAGCTAAGGTTCCACTGAACATAATAAGCAACAGATTGTCTAAATATTGCACGAATCGATATTGTATGGTATTGAATTTGAAATGGAAAAAAAGTAAATACATTGCACTACTGCATAACAAATCATTTGATGCGCCCTGTCTTTATAAAAGTCATTTCGAAAATGTGCATTAATTAGCAGAAACATACACATTTCTACGAAGTAATTAAGGCAATTACAGTACAGTAATTAAGGACCTTACCTTGGAAGATAAGAGTTTCTGTGAGTTCACGTTCTGTATACTGATAAAATCTTTTCCAACCACCATTTGGTGCTCCATTTCATCTTGACCACAGTTCCCCTGCATGGGTTCTTTCTCATTTTGACATCAGGAAACGATACGTCGTAGATTTGTCCTTGTTCCACTGGATAGGGGCATCCTAGAGAAACTCCACTTGATTAGATAAGGGAAAATTAAATACACAACAACAATAACAATAATAATTCATTCTTGAATAGCACATATCACATATGGTGAACTCATGCATCTCGGTTTTGATCTTAGGGTCCAGGATCAATTCACTGCCTTGTTACTTCTGAAACTATAGAAATGATATTAAATCTTTTTCTTTGGTAGATGTGAATGTAGACATCTTTGTGACAAAATATATTTTTTTTTACTTGTCACAAAAAACAAAGCAAAAATTAGTATGGAAAAATACAAGTTTTCAATTTACTTACAACATGAAGGTCCAGAATTAGTCTAGACCTAGATGTAGACTCTAGACCTAGCCTAAAGTCTCGATCTCACTTCTAAGATTCAATCTTTCATCACCACCTTTACTAACCCTGCCAGAATGGACGATTTTGATTTTGTTTAAGGTTGTTTATGATCCTCTAACGTTTTCTATGTGGAAATTTTAAATAAACCCATGAAATTCCATTTGCATTACTATAATAGGCCTACTAAGAGGCAAACCATTAATGTAATCCACTGCGATGTGCTTAACCATACATGATTACACAATCATCCTCTCATATTGAGGGGAAAACAGTCCAAATTGGGACAGGGGCTGGACCCAGCCTAAGCTCTCACCTACTGACTTACATTACAGTATAAAGTGCTTATCTACGGGTTCCTAGATTTCAGGAAAATTTAAGGAGCCTAAGGAGCCTAACTGTTTTTTGTTTAAAAACAAAAATGTTTTAGCCCAGGACATCCAACAGTTAGGCCTTACCCCCATGGCATGCCGTACTAAACTAAGTCCCAGCTTCCAATGGCAAAGCTTAAAATACATTAAACGTTGGACGAGTTCTTACCATAACAAGCTCAGAACTGTTATCACGGGTGTGACTTGACTGTAATGATCACTGAGCATAACCCACTATATTGAACGATTCAGTATGATTATGCAAGTTATTATTAAGTTAATAAGCTTTTCATCATTAGAATACGCGTAAGTCAATAGCCAACATCATAATCCATGTCTGGGACAAGGACAGAGTAAGACGAAATAATCATCAAAAAATAACCGTATTAATCGAGTTAATCACAATTTTACAATTGTCTTAACCAAAAAAAAGTATACATATTCATTACTTGAGTCTAGGAAACTACATATACTTACCATTTCCAAGAAGATTCAGAATTAAAATGTTGTGTTTATGTAACCTCATTTTTAGCAGACACGAATTTGTAAGTTATGCCGGTTCGTAAAATCACAACTGCTGTGGCACGCGTATAGTCAAGCATTACGAACTGGCCTACTGAACACGCACTGAACGTACGCCGGTTTGTAAAATTCGTTTCTGTTCTCTCGTTTCGCATTTCATTTCCCGTGTATATTATTCTGCGGTTGTGTATCATGCGTTGTGTATGGGTTGAACGTTCTTTGTGTGTATATCGCGCATGTAATAATTCGCAGTTTGGTGTCTGTCTAGGACGGGTCACGCTCAATTTTTCGGGAAATTAGCCTCGCTTTCAAGGTTTGTTTCACTTTCTCAATTATTGACGGTCTTCGGTTACTAAGTGCATTTTGTACTTTTTGATAGCTGTTTTAGACAACATTTTGAGTAGATTGGTCTATGTTTGTTGTAGATTGGCTTTTGACTAGTCGTTTTGTAGTCCTGTTTAGGATTTGCCTTTGTTAAAAGGGTGTTTGGTAGACCAGATCGTATGGGGTTGTCTTTTGCTTGTTGCCTGGTATTGGTGCTAGCTTCAGCTATTGTGTCAGAAAAGGTGCAGGGTTTTGCTGATGAAACCACTCTTGAAGCTATGGGGAAGTTGAAAAAGGCTGAGCTAATTGAAGCAGCTCAGATCTTGGGTACTGAGGTTGCTTCCTCTTGTAGGAAGGATGACATTAAGGATCTGTTTCAGAATATATTTTTTGTTCAGACATGTATTTGGTCAGCTGGGGAGGTAGCTGCATCCCGCGCTGGATCTGATTCTGCTCAGTTGAGTGTTAAGACACTTAAGGAGTTTTTCCAACATTTTGAGAAGGTAGTCCTTAATTTAGGTTGGGAAAAGTCATTTTGGCCTACATTAGTTCAAAGCGCATTACCAGGTATGGCTCAGGAGGTGTATGCCTCACTGTCTGTTGAGCAGAGTTGCAGTTATGAGCTGAAGAGTTTCATCTTGAAAGCATATGAGCTTGTGCCAGAAGCTCACAGGCAAGCTTTCCGTCACAGTAGGAAGCAAGAGGGTGAGACTTTTCATTTCGTCCGCAATAAGGTATTGCATTTTGATCGCTGGTTGTCATCAGCAGGGGTGCATACTTTTGAAGCACTGAAAGAGTTGGCTCTGCTTGAAGAGCCCAAGCGCTGCATCACTCCCGATTTGCGTCAGTATATCTGGACGAAAGGGAGGTAGTAGATGTTAGAAAGGCAGCTGTCCTCTTGGATGAGTGTGTCCTGACTCATAGGGGGGTTGAGAAGAGCAACCCAGCCTTGAAAGGCAATCACAGCAGTAGGAGGAAGAGTCCTAGCAATAAAATTCTAAGTCTAATTCCAAGAGTGTGAGTACATGATAGCTAACGATATCATTGAACCTAGTAAGAGTCAGTGGAGTTCGCCCTGCATTTTGGTCCCTAAGAAGGACGGTACTTTCTGGTTCTGTAGAGACTACAGCATGGTGAATTCTAAGACCAAGTCTGACTCATTCCCGGACAAGCCCCCAATTTATTACGACCTGAGGTGACTCAAGCACATAATAAAACGTTTCGCTATCCAACACAATCCAAGCACTCCACGAAACCACCAATACGAGAACTAAAAGATCACAATTCAGGAGGCCATAACTTTGTCAGTAACTGTCTTCGATAGTGAACACTTTAATTTCCTTAGTCTGGTGTTCAGCCGCACACAGGCGCATCACAATTACAATGCATCGAATTCATTAGAAATAGTCCCGATTATGATTCGACCAAAATTTTCTAAACCGATAATATTTCTTAATTGGTATCGACCACCTTTGAGATATTTCAGCAATATGAAAACTTACTCTCATTCCTTGACCGTAACAATTATTGTACTGTTGTTATGGGAGACACCAATTGTGATATTTTGGAAGTTCCATTTTCAACTGAAACGAAGCGTTTAGATGAAATACATAGTTTATATTCATTGCAACACATAAATACGACAGAATATACGAGGGTCACTTCCATTTCGATGGCGCTTATTAATTTGCTAACAAACTCACCAGAAAGGGTGATGAAGCATTTAGTAATTGGGAACACTCTCTTATGACTATGTTAATCATTGTATGCCTCTCAGAAGTAAAATAATATGGAGTAGGAAATCGCCATAGATGAATTCAGATATCCTTAAATTGATACGAGAAAGAGACAAGTTGAAGAAAAAGGCTAGGAAAAAATAGAGATGAAGTTAAAGACGCTAAGTCGTGGGCTTTCATGGGGAATGGATCATAATTTGCTGACACGAGACTGTGTGAAAAACACCTGTAATAGAGCTACATTTCTGGAGCACAGCAAAACCACCATAAACATTCTTAGGCCTGTTTCGGGCATTCTCAGGCCAGGGAAAGTGAAATGATGACTTTGCCATATGGGGAAAGGATTAGTATACAGAGCATTACATAAGGTCTGTTGGTCATAAAACTCACAGTGATGCCATCACCTGTTACTGGGTAAGCACCCATGGTGTCAAATTCCCCATGAAAGCCCACGACCTCTACAATGAGAAATTACAGAAAATTGAGAAATAAAATTACTTTTCCAATTAGGAAAGAAAAGAAGAAATATCATTCTGATCAATTTACAAAAATCAAAGTAAATACAGGGAATATCTGGTCTGTTCTCAAATCATTATTACCTAGTAACGATACCCACACTGTCTTTAAAACTGATGGAGAAAAAAATGTTTGAACAAAGTGAACATTTCAATGACTATTTTGCAAATATTGCAAAAAAACTGTGGTATGCATCTTGACCCAAAACTAAAGTGGGATATTGATATTACTGAACTTTGTAAGAAAACCAGTAAGTTAGTAAATTTTTTAGCACGTCTTTGGCACTATGTAACTGAAGATAACCTGAAATGGGTGTATAATTCAACCATGCTTCCGCTTTTTAATCATGCAGATATATATTATTGTGTACGATTCTGCTAGCAAGAAACATTGAACGTTTGCAAAAGTTACAGAACAGGGCTGTTCGTATCATTTTGAATGTTAAACCCCGTCATCATATTTCTAATAGAGAAATCCACCACAGGCTTGAATGGAGATTTTTTGCAATAAAGACGAAGTTTGCACATCAAATCAATGGTTTTCAAATCCTTGCATAATATGGCCCCTTTGTATTTAGCTGAGTCATTTCAATTTTGCATTTATTTATACAGTTTGAGGTCTAAAGGTAATGTCATGCTCCAAAAACCTAAGACCGAATGTTGCCGTAGAATGTTTTTATATAGAGGATCACGCCAATATAATGAATAACCAATAGATATTAAAATGATAAACACCTTTAATACTCTTTGCAATCACTTGAATTTAAGAACCTCATTATGGCTTTGATTTTCGAAGGAATTTGTCAGTTCCACCAGGGGGAGGGGAGGGGGATGGGGAGGGATAGTATTTACATTTTTTGTTCAACTTAAACTGCATTCAGTAATATTTTCTTTTTTCGGGGGGGGGGGGGGGGGGGTATTTGAGTTTGTTACCTTATGTTGGATCTGAGCTCCGCCTTCGACACTGTTGACCATAAAGCCCTTCTGAGACGTTTGCAAACAAAGATAGGGCTTTCCGGACATGCATTGGAATGGTTGCAATCATATCTACTCCGAGAGGTTCGACCTGCAGTGTGGCGTCCCTCAAGGATCCTGTCTGGGGTCACTCCTGTTCTCTATCTATACGTCTGACCCGTTTGATGTCCTAGAGAAACATCTCCCATATGCCCACTGTTATGCTGATGATACTCAGCTTTACTTTTCATTCAAGCCCGATGGTGATGTTAGTGAAAGAGAAGCTGTAGCAGTGATGGAGTCCTGTCTCAGTGATATTCCAACTTGGATGGTTAAGAACAGATTGCTGATCAACGATGATAAGACAGAGTTCCTCATCATTGGCACACGACGGCAACTCCAAAAGATCAACATTCCCCACATCAAGGTTGGTGAAGCTGAAATTGTTCCGGTTTCTCATGTCAAGAATTTGGGTTGTATTTTTGATTCAACCTTGAACTTGGATCAGCATGTCCTAATGACATGCAAGGCAGCTTTCTTCCATCTTCACAACATCCGTCGAATTCGCAAGTATCTGGACTAAAGATCATTACTCACCATGATCCATGCTTTCATCACCAGCCGCCTGGATTACTGTAATGGTCTGCTTTATGGTGCCACTGCTACCCAGATTGAGAAATTACAGCGAGTTCAAAATGCAGCTGCCAGATTTCCCACAGGTACACCCAAATTCTCCCACATGCAACCAGTCCTCTGTCAGCTGAACTGGCTTCCCATAAGGTCCAGGATACACTACAAGATACTTCTACTCACTTTCAAATGCATCCATGGTCTCGCTCCTCCATACTTATCTGAACTCATAACTATCCGTCAACCGTCCCAGTACACCCTCCGCTCCTCACAAGGTATCCCACTGAACTATCCTACTTCCAAGATGCTGGCCACACTTGGTGACAAGGCATTTTCATCTGCTGCTCCCAAACTGTGGAATCAACTACCCCATACACTCCGGAACCAACAATCTCTCAATGTTTTAAAAAAACACCTAAAAACTCACTTGTTTCATTAATAAGTTCATTGTAAAGCGCATTTGAACATGCTATATGGTAAATGCGCTATATAAATGCATTATTATTATTATTATTATTATTATTATTATTATTATTATTATTATTATTATGCATGAAAAAAAATCAATGCTATAACGTCATGTATCGGCACCTAAACTGAAAAATTCGATTTTAAGTTTGTGACGTCATATGATTTGCATTTAAACGAGACTAACTAACTTGTTGGTCGATTTTCACCAGGACTTCGATTTATGTAGCCAACAAAATGTTTTTAAAAGAAACATTTATTCATTTTTTTTTTCTTCGACGGCGACATCATAGTCCACTTTTACGACAAATGGCGACATGTCAAGTTGTCATATTCTACGTATATTCTCTCTGGAACATGAGTTTTTATTAAATCGTGATTATATTTTTCTATCATTTTTGAGCAACAGCTTCGTTATTCCTGCTTGATTATCGCCCTTCTTCAAGTATGTTGTAGCTCAGATGTCTTTCTTTTTTGTTGGCAAACCACCTAGTTCGTCCCCATTGACGAATTCAAATGTCTTGTATTATTATTGTTATTATCATTAATATTATTATTATTGTTATAATTATTATTATTTTTATTATCTTTGTTGTTGTTGTTACTATTAATCTTATCATCATCATCATCATCGTCATCGTCATTACTGTCAATCTTATCATTGTTCTCATTATCATTTTGAAAAAATATTGTGTATCAACTAACTAGCCACCATTTGTTTCAAATTATTGGCTGTGTAATTATTCTAAATTCATACCTGAGTGTTTATATTCATGTATTAAAGAGGCCAACAAATGGGAAATCGTGGGGAAACGAATTTGCAAAAGGCTTGTTTACTTGTACACTATAATCCGTCCGTTATGCGAGCCCGTCGGACTAATGCGATAACAGTTCGGACAGCACAAAGTTTACCGAACTCAACCTAGTCATACACTTCGAGCTCTCACATTTCTCAACAACTCTAAGTGTTTAGACTCTTAAAGGGTCTCATCGTGTTCACTCGAAGAAACGTCTTGTATAATGCTCCAACATTTCAAAATACAAAATATAGTTTACTTCTGGTTTGTTAGTCTAGCCATTAAACTTCATTGCCTTTCCCCGACACGTCGTTGCCGCGGATTACGTAAGACCCTTTAGGCTCTCCTAGGGAGCTGGCCATGTATTTGTTTTTCCATATGACTAGCTGTTTATTAGCTTTTTCATTGCGCGAAATTTGAAACACGTACGGCAATAAATCACAGTTGTTTAGAATGGATTATCCCTTTTCTTGAAACTCGAGCGGCCGACTGCATTCCCCCTCTCTCATCCGAGATCACCCTGCCTTTTCCCATGATTTCTCATTTTCTAGCCCCTTTAATGTAGCAGCTTAAAGATCAAATGGAGAAAGAAGTTGAAAATCATGATAACTAATGACCCAACGCAGTTCCTTGAAAATATTCATGACCACTCATAAAGTAAAACGAATACATCTTTTAACTGCTGCTAGTACACTTCTGCCTCGTTGAGCAGTCTCACAGAACTGGAACGAATGATTTCAAGAACCTACTTGTTTTGCAGCGTGATGAATTTTAGTGTACAGAAAAAGCTATTTTCATGAAGAAATTTTCAAAACTCTCTCTACCGAGGGAAGGGGGATACCCCCTCCTTCATCCTCTCCCGCTCGGTCTCTCGCTTTGCCCCCCTCCCCCCCCCCTTTTGAAAATTCCTGGCTACGCCATTGAGCCTCCTAGCGGCAATGAGATGGATGGGTCTTGTCCGCCTAGTCGCTCACATCCGGTCATGCAATGGCGGGCAGAGAAAGGGTGCCAGCCTCATATGCTACCACCTATTGGATTAACGACGTATGGCTGGAGCCCATACGCCTGCAGGCAGGGATTTGTATTAGCGTGGGCAGTGTAGGGAGGCTCGGTACTCCGCTCCAAGGTGCATTATTTGGTCACTGATGCTTTCCTGCGTTGGCTATTATGATTTCTTCACTGAAAACATTATTTCGTAAGTTCTACTAAGCAAAAGTTCGTAAAAACAGTGTCTAGTTCTACTAATTAGTAGTTTGTAAGGCATGCTTAACGATGCAATGAATTGGTTGGACATGCCGAACTAATGTGCTTTACCAATGAAACTCTTCGTACGGCAGGGGCTTTACCAATTTTAAACCTGCCCTACTAGCGCTATAGGATCGTAAAAACGATGTCTCTTTCTACTAATCTTGGTTAGTTCGGCAGGCTCAACTAAGTTTAAAACTCGTTTGGCTTGCTGAACAAATCAGTCATACAAATATGCTGTACGATGTATGGTATGATAAAATACACGAAACTGAAAATAAGAAACAAGTGAAATAATTGTTCATTCATAAACTGTTTAATAACATTGGAAGTCAATGACAAAAATACATAAAATAACAATTCCATGTTAGCGATTGAGAATTAAATTGAGAAAGTGAAATAATTGTTCATTCATAAACTGTTTAATAACATTGCAAGTCAATGACCAAAAACATAAAATAACAATTCCATGTTAGCGACTGATAATTAAATTGAGAAAGTTATTATGGTTTCACAATGAGCAACCTGAAGTGCATTTCTTTTAATTCTTGAAATTGTACCTGTCACCCATATATATGAAAATTTCATAATCAACCTGTATTTCAGTGTCAATGTATTTCTTAATTTTTCAAACAAGTTTCAAGTTCAAATTGAAACATAAAAAATGAAGCCAACATTTCTTTAAAAATCTCAAATTCTGATTAACATGAATGATCACATCAAATCCAACAAGCTCAAATGGGACATGTAATTATTTTTGACCTCAAATTTAACCAAAAAAGCAGAATGGAAAGGAAATCATGAAAAAAAAACTGTTTTGGCTCAAATATTTTAGAAAAGCTAAAAAAAAAAATTATTATAATCACACAAAGAGATAGTTCTAGGATCACTTTTGAAAAGTGGAGGATAATAAAACTTTCTCTTGAGATAATTTTCACTAAATTTGACTGATTTTTTATGAATTTAAGAATAAAAAAACATTTTTCTTTTTAAAGTGACTTCTTTCATAATTTTAACTAAAAATTGACACTCTTGGTCAAAATTTGAGGTCCGAAATGCATTCAATGACTTGTTTCATTTTCTTAAATGTATAGTTTCCCATGCATTAAACAAGGTCAAATGAGAGTCAGGATATAGAGTTCAAACATTGGTACCCCCTTAATATTGCTACAACAAAATTACACAAAGTTTTCATTCAACTATCGCATTTAGCAACCTGAAGTGCATTTCTATAGAAAGTGCTTTAAAAAATTGATAATCAACCTGTAAATCAGTGTCAATATATTTCTTAATTGTTCAAATTTAAACATAAAAAATGAAGCAAACATTTCTTTAAAAATCTCAAATTTTGATTAACATGACTGATCACATCAAATCCAACGAGCTGAAATGGGACATGTAATTATTTTTCACCTCAAATTTATCCCAAAAAGCAGAATGGAAAGGAAATCATGAAAAAAAAACTACTGTTTTGGCTCAAAATATTTTAGAAAAGCTAAAAAAAAAAAATTATAATCATCCAAATAGATAGGGTCTGTTTTGAAAAGTGGAGGATATTAAAACTCTCTCTTGAGATGATTTTCACTAAATTTGACTGATTTTTATGAATTTAAGAATAAAAAACATTTTTCTTTTTAAAGTGATTTCTTTCATAATTTTAACTAAAAATTGACACTCTTGGTCAAATTTGAGGTCAGAAATGCATTCCATGACTTGTTTCCTTTTCTAAAATGTTTAGTTTCCCATGCATTAAACAAGGTCAAATGAGAGTCAGGGTATAGAGTTCAAACATTGGTACCCCCTTAATATTGCTACAACAAAATTACACAAAGTTTTCATTCAACTATCACATTTAGCAACCTGAAGTGCATTTCTATAGAAAGTGCTTTAAAAAATTGATAATCAACCTGTAAATCAGTGTCAATATATTTCTTAATTATTCAAATTTAAACATAAAAAATGAAGCAAACATTTCTTTAAAAATCTCAAATTTTGATTAACATGACTGATCACATCAAATCCAACGAGCTGAAATGGGACATGTAATTATTTTTCACCTCAAATTTATCCCAAAAAGCAGAATGGAAAGGAAATCATGAAAAAAAAAAACTACTGTTTTGGCTCAAAATATTTTAGAAAAGCAAAAAAAAAAAATATATAATCATCCAAAGAGATAGTTCTAGGATCAGTTTTGAAAAGTGGAGGATATTAAAACTCTCTCTTGAGATGATTTTCACTAAATTTGACTGATTTTTATGAATTTAAGAATAAAAAACATTTTTCTTTTTAAAGTGACTTCTTTCATAATTTTAACTAAAAATTGACACTCTTGGTCAAATTTGAGGTCAGAAATGCATTCCATGACTTGTTTCATTTTCTAAAATGTATAGTTTCCCATGCATTAAACAAGGTCAAATGAGAGTCAGGGTATAGAGTTCAAACATTGGTACCCCCTTAATATTGCTACAACAAAATTACACAAAGTTTTCATTCAACTATCACATTTAGCAACCTGAAGTGCATTTCTATAGAAAGTGCTTTAAAAATTGATAATCAACCTGTAAATCAGTGTCAAAATATTTCTTAATTGTTAAAATTTAAACATAAAAAATGAAGCAAACATTTTCTTAAAAATCTCAAATTTTGATTAACATGACTGATCACATCAAATCCAACGAGCTGAAATGGGACATGTAATTATTTTTCACCTCAAATTTATCCCAAAAAGCAGAATGGAAAGGAAATCATGAAAAAAAAAATTCTGTTTTGGCTCAAAATATTTTAGAAAAGCTAAAAAAAAAAAAAAAATTATAATCATCCAAAGAGATAGTTCTAGGATCAGTTTTTAAAAGTGGAGGATATTAAAACTTTCTCTTGAGATAATTTTCACTAAATTTGACTGATTTTTATGAATTTAAGAATAAAAAACATTTTTCTTTTTAAAGTGACTTCTTTCATAATTTCAACTAAAAATTGACACTCTTGGTCAAATTTGAGGTCAGAAATGCATTCCATGACTTGTTTCATTTCCTAAAATGTATAGTTTCCCATGCATTAAACAAGGTCAAATGAGAGTCAGGGTATAGAGTTCAAACATTGGTACCCCCTTAATATTGCTACAACAAAATTACACAAAGTTTTCATTCAACTATCACATTGAGCAACCTGAAGTGCATTTCTATTAAAAAAGTGCTTTAAAAATTTGATAATCAACCTGTAAATCAGTGTCAATATATTTCTTAATTATTCAAATTCAAGCATCAAAAATGAAGCCAACATTTTTTTTTCCAAAATCTCAAATTTTGCTAAACAAGACGGATCTTATCAAATCCAACAAGTTGAAATGGGACATGTAGTTATTTTTTACCTCAGATTTGACTAAAACAGCAGAATTGAAAGGGAATTATAAAAATATTACTGCTTTGGCTCAAAATATTCAAGAAAGCTTTTAAAAAAAATTAAAAATTGATTATAATCACCAGATTTGGTCAAAATTACCTGAAGAGATCAATTTGAAAGTTTTACGTAAAATGATATTTTTCAAACTTTTCCTCCAAAAGAGCCAACAATAAAAGATGACACTTTTGGCACTTTTTGGTTAATGCCAAAACTAAATTTTAAAGGCATTGGCTAACATTGTTATGATTTTAAAAAAATCTCATTTTGTTACTTAAAAATGGGATAAACATTAGGGTTATAGTGTAAAAATACCAGTGTGAAAGTTTCAGAGCATAATATCCACGGGAAGTATTTTTAAATATTAGAAATGTGAACCAATGTTTGAAAAATATACGAGGGTCGGTTGCATAGACCCAACGTAAGGAGTGCGCATGCGCACATGACTCAACGGACCGCACTGTGTGTATTGACGTATCACGCGGCGGAAGGCAAGTAACGGTATTTTTGAATTCGCGCAAACGGTCCTCTTAGTTCAGTGTCTCTCGAGACGAAAGCTAATAAAATCGCGGTTTGCGTCTAAATTACAGCTTTTCCTTCCAAATAATGGTTGGTTTCAGGGTTTTTGAGTATAAATACAAGTACTCATACGCATGTTTCATCTTAGTTTGAGAATTTTTTAAATCAGCTGCTCACAAAGTTAGCCAATGCCTTTAATATACAAATTTGAAAGTGGTAGACAAATTTGAAAGTGATAGATATTAAAACTTTCTCTTGAGATGATTTTCACTAAATTTGACTGATTTTTATAAATTTAAGAATAAAAAAGAATTTTTTTTAAAGTGACTTCTTTCATGATTTTCACTAAAAATTGGCACCCTTGGTCAAATTTGAGGTCAGATATGTATTCCATAACTTGTTTCCTTTTCTAAAATTTACAGTTTCCCATGCATTACACAATAAGGTTAAATGAGAGTCGGGGTACTTTGTAATACTGCAGAGTTCAAACATTTAACACTTAATACTGCTACAACAAACTTAGACAGTTTTACTTTTCATACAACAATCTACTTTCAACTCCAGTTGGATTAAAGAAGCCTCAAACCAGATCCATCCAGTTAACAAAATTCCAATTCAATTTCACTCACTATAGTCTTAACATGCAGCGCGACAAGACAGTGAGTATGCTTGAGTTACAAGACAGTTATTCAAGAAGATTTACTAACTTTGAGACCACTTTTGCAAATGTTGGATGGACTGATTGTCTTCAAGGTCTAGGATGACTCTTTCAACGAAGAGAGCCCTCTTGGCCAAACATCGGGATTGTGCATGTTGAAGGTATAAGTAGCTGCCATGTAGCAGCTGAAGGAGCTGATGATGTCTTCACTTATTGGGAGTAAAGAAATATCAAACCTGATCCATCCAGTTAACAAAATTCAAATTCAATTTCACTCACTATAGTCCTAATATGCAGCGACAAGACATTGAGTGATGCTTGAGTTACAAGACAGTTATTCAGGAAGATTTACTAACTTTGAGACCACATTTTGCAAATGTTGGATGGACTGATTGTCTTCAAGGTCTAGGATGACTCTTTCACCGAAGAGAGCCGTCTTGGCCAAACATCGGGGGTTGTGCATGTTGAAGGTATAAGTAGCTGCCATGTAGCAGCTGAAGGAGCTCATGATGTCTTGTTGCAACAACAAAATTGGCCGAAGACCAGACAAGACGGACCGCGACAAGCTATTTAGCAAGGTTGGGTGTTGCAACAGGGTGGTGGAGCAATCAAGCACCCATATTCTACATGAGACCTGATTACTTATTATTCCTAAAGGGACGTTTTTCGTCAGCAGGAATGGGTGTGTTAATGGTCAGCACTTGCTTAGCATGGCAGGGGATATGAATTAATGTTCGTTTGTTCTCCAAAAATCCAATATCCCATACCAGAGGTTTCACTGTTTCGAAACTGAATCATGTTCAAGAATTTGAAAAAAAAATGATGCAGTTTTCCTCTATCTTTTGATACAGCGGTCGGCACCCTCAGAAAGTCTACACCGTTCTCAAAAAGCTTGTTGATGAGATTAAAGAATGGCAAGGTAAGTCTACTTTTTAACAATGGACAGTACATTAGTTACAAATTAAGTTTTCCTCATTCCGTTGAAAGGATGTAAGATAATATTTAGAAATGATTTTTTTTTCAATATCAGCTCATCTGGAAAAAGAAGAAGATTAAAAAAAAACACCCAAAATGATATGAAAGAGATGCAATTACAATTTTAAATCACATTTTCATTTAAAAATAAATAGATTGCTTAACTTCATCAGGGTCAATGTCCTCGTATACGGAACTTTTGTTAACCTTTATACCCAAAACAATAGTAATAGATGATGGTGTTATTAGATTTGAAAATAGTGACTAAGCATTTACTTTCATTTAGAAACTTTGTAGAATTTGAATCTTTGCAAATGGGTAACCATTTTGCCCTCTCATAACAATGAAAATATAACTAAATTGACTCAATCAATCTTTAAAGCTGTACTCATTTATTTTCCATCTTAGATAATATCACCCGAACATTTATTCTTCTTCTTTGTGATTTATGAAAGACATAATTTAAAGCTCGCCAAGCTTTCTCTAGATCATGTCTTAAATCGTTTAATTTATATGATTCAATTCAGTTTATTTCGAGCACAATATAAAGACAGGCCGAACGATATTACAATATTCAACAAAAAATAGCATAGCGAACAACTTAAAAAAATACAGTATATACATATGTTAATATATGTTAAGAAAAGCAAACAAAACAGACGAACAAAGTATTGACAATTTTATTGTGGATGTGGACAGATGGGAAGTAAGAATCTTATGTAAATGCTGTCCCAAAAGATAATTATATGCGGGACGTCCTGGGAAAATAGATATTATAGGTTTGGATTTTGAGTTGTTATGCTCATAGGTACATGAAATATTAGAGTCTAATTCACACGTTTCTTTTAGATATGGCCACTTGAACACCTATCCGCCAACTGCGTTCACAAACAAGTGCACCCCTTCATCCGCACCCACACACAGACCCACCCACGCACAAAATACACAAACCTAAACCAGCACCCCACAAACATGATATGCACACACAAGAAAACAGGTCTACCACATCAGACATACATAAATTTCTAAAATTAAAACTGGGTTGTTAGCATACTAAAAAAAGGTCTTTCACTGAAACATTGGTCAATTTTCCTTTAAAATAAAAACAAATAAAAGCATTGTAAATTCTGATGGGAGAGGGAGGTTGGGGTAACTTCATCATGAACTGTCAACATCAGATACAATTGCTGACTTTGGTCTCTGTGATATTACCTCCCCTAATCCTTACTCCTTCACTTCCTAAATATCAGGCTTTTACTTTCAGATACCTGTATCTAATTTGTGATCTTGCTCATTTCTGTTTCATTTCATAAGTAAAAAAAAAAAAAAAAAATCAATGTGCATACAACCCGGTTTTAGGATTTATACAATATGCAAATTATAAGTAGCAATAATCACACAGAAAACAGTACCTGTAATGGTAGATATTAGTTCTTCAACTATTTTTCCCACACATATCACAAATTGAGTGCATTGCAAGCATGTTATACTGTACGTAGATTAACTTCTTTTGGACTTTATATCTGGAAGTAAAAGAGAATGTAGTACTTTCTCTCCTCTGTGTCTGCTTCTACTAAAGTCAAGCAGTTATTCGTCACCAGACGAGTAAAACGTTGCAAAGAAACTTTAAAAAAATACAAAAAATTCGAAGAAACTCAACCAAGCTGGTTATGAGGGTGCTTTTGCATTTTTAGAAGTGAAATTGAAGGATTTGGTGCACACCTTAGGTGAATTTAAAAAAAGATGGGGGGGGGGAGTCCATGCCTGCTGGTCAAAATTTATCAACATTGGATTATAAAACAGAATGTACTGGTTCGTCGATGTTCATCTCTGTAAATATCAAACGGTTGTCTATCACACTGGTCTAACATTACCATACGCCACACCTTAGCCAAGTGGAAATGGCATCCTCTGACAGAGAAAAAGTAACTTTTTTATATACCATTATAATTTTCCTTCCATCAAACACTAACAGAGTTTCCAACTGTTCCATTTCCTCTGCCAGCCAGGAAGGTTGAGGTGAGAGGTCTGCCTTGTCCTCATCGAGGAAGGGCGGATCTCTTTCCACAGGTACCTTTTGCAGTCCGGGGAAAGTCCAGCTGCTGGCTAGAGCGGGGGCATCTGCAAAAATACTCGGTTGTTGGAAGAGTTCATCAGAAGGGAGAACCTCTCTTCTTTTACCTTGATGGATTTCTCGACTTTAAACAACACCTGATTCTGCTGACTCAAACCTGCATGATTGAGAATACCAAATGATTATTTTCCTAATATTATATCAAATTGTGACAAATATTAGTCTTTTCCTCTGTTTTTTCTTTTGATAACATACAAGTGAATGACTGACAATGTAATAGACAACAAAAACCTACCGTATTCATTTCTCCAGTCAGAGTTTGATTACAATTTTCATGTCATTTATTTTCTGAATTAAAGGCCTCCGCTTGAATGGCGAAAGAAGGTGAAATTTAAGTAGCATTATCGAAGTTGAAGGGTCATTATTAAAAAAAACAACAACAAAAAACCAAACAAAAACAAGTAGTGGAAAAGCCCAGAATAGTTAGATTGTGGGAAAAGTGAATCATTAAAAAGAAAAAAAAAATCGTACATTTTTTTCTTCTGTACCTACCAACATGAAACCTAAGAAAATGGCACAGAATTTGCACAGTTGAAAGGCCTGTTTTATCAGAACTGTGTTTCACAATGTACATGTTGACTACTATTACTACCAGGCGCACACACTGTAAAACACAAACAAAATGTGTTTATACCTGACGAAGTGGTACTGGCTAATCCCAGAGGCCTGAATTATGCCTTCAAGTACTGTTGCCAACTGCAGGTCGGTACCAGGGTTTCAGGCTGGACAACTGCAGGTTCAACGAATATATATCCTGGAAGCACTGGACAGCTTCAGCCTTTCTGTGGACATAAATCACATCAAACAGGTTAATGCTGTCACTTTATACATCACTGTGATGGTGATTGTAACATCATTTCTACATAAATTATTTGAAATGGCAATAAAAAGAATAGTCTTTTTATTGTTTTAATTATTAGTTCAAACACATCTCATTACATTGATTCAGTTTCATTTTGAACCTATACACGTCATCTTTAAAGATTGATAGTTTGTAAGTTTTTTGTATTTAAAAAAGAATCACTTAAACATGCAACGCTTGCTGATAAAGATCACAATGGGGGGAATGCATTGTGTTGGCATAACCCCACCTACCATAAACTCCGCCCTACCTAACCTTTCCCCAACAATTTACATAAGAAATTGTGCGGTAGTCACAAGAAATCTTCATAAAGCAATCAGAAGAATAGACCTAGAGTCTACTTGTGTACAAAAAGAATGTGTTCTCTTTTCAGTGTTTCAAGCATGTGTTGCCATTGTGTATAAATTGGAATAGGCCTACTGCTGGATAGGAAAAAAAAAATCACTGACCTACCTATTTAGTACCTAAGGCTAAAGCAGTCCTTGTGTCTGGGCCTTCCATGGTTCTGAGTGCATTTTCAACAACAATGGTAAGTGTAAAGTGCGATTTTAGCACTGGCTGCACCAACACAGCTGCCCTGTGAATCCATGTGTCTGCAATACAACAAAATGAAATGTGACATTCATTTTAATAGCAAAATTTGCTGGGGAAAAAAATCACTTTACATGACCCTCCATACACCTCAACTATTAACATGTAATGTAGATACATGTAAGTCTACACATGGGAAAAAGTAGGCTGAACATTAGAAATATTTCTTGCAATGTGGGGAAGGTGCAATTTTGTTAAGATTTCGATTTTCGAACAACAAACGTAGTAAAAGGTCCAACTCAGCTATGTCTCACTATAACAGAATTTCAATCTTTCACTAATCTTGCATTTTATTTGGCCTAGACTAACTTGTTAAAGTTACACCTATTAACTTAAAAAAAAAAACATACTGGTGTAACGTCATAGCAGAGTACGAGAAAAAAAAAGCAAATTCATACGACACCTCTAACGTTAAAATTCAAAAGAAGTGAGTTAGAATATAAACAGGTTTTAAGAAAAAGAAAACAATTCTTCCACCGACCAACAAGCTAAACTAGGTTTTTTGTGCGATTCCATCTGGCACTCGGGAATGAATCCCCATCTACATTTTTGTCCTCTCACGTAAAGAAAGGACTTGCTTGGAAGGGTACCTGCGAGCTGCAACAGCCGACGGTAGGGCGAGCCCAGCTTGCCGCGACTTCGGCTCGCCAGGCATCGAAAGGGGGTATCTCCCTGAGCGGCGAATGCTTACGAACGTAGCGAATTTTGGATTCGCCAATTTTTCTGACGAATCTTGGTGAACATCAGGGTTCGAATCTGCCATTAGCGACATTTAGCGACTTCTAGCGATGTTTAGGAAAATTTAGCAACATTTTAGCGAGTGTTTGCGACAGTGTTTGCAAAAAGCAGTAAGCGTCTGTATAGGGGCTTTTACACCTTCACGGATCGCAACACGGATCATCCCGGATCGTCAGTCCGTGGTCATCCGTGTTAAGTCTGGCATCATCGTGTACACACCGGTGACTCATCCGGCGTCATCCGTGGTGTACCGGCATATCCGGGAGAAAAATTGAGCGCGTCCAATTTTTCATCCCGGAGTACACGGATGAAAAAACCGTCCGTATTCATCCTGGTAGGCACCGTGTACCTCCGTGTAGCCACCAAATGCATCCGGGAGTCTCCGTGTAGACACCGGTGGGTTCCTATTAACACCGTTGTCATCCAGGTTCGAAATTTTCTTTTTGTTTTTCTACACGAACGAACATTTTTTTTTAATCTGACAACCAAACATGGACGTATCACAAGTGAAAACAGCAGACCCCTCCTTTTCCTTGCACAATTAAAAACAATATATATATATATATTTTTTTTTTCAATTTCCAGCTGTTGCAGGAAGACAAGGGCTACTGCAACTACCAGTTTTACCTTCACGGTTCTAACAAGCAGGAGCACTGGCATACTGGTGGGGTTTATGGGCTGCTGCCCCATACATTTTTTTTCACGACCATTTTTTCCCCATTAATTGTTTGTATTTCTTCAACAATGTCTTCCAGCAAATTTTCTTTAATATCTGGTTTCTTATTTTACTTCCCCTCCCCCCTTTTTTGGCTTGTCAGCAGCAGCTGGACCCTTCCTTGTTTCTATATTTTTGGCCATATAGCAAAGCCTCCACCCCGATATATATTTTGGCGCATTTATAGATGGGTAAATGGAAAAACACACGTAAACCTAAGCGCTCAAGAAGCACATAGCAAAGTAGATGACCGAATATTATCATGAACAATATTAAGAAATATTAGTGACAACATGATCGTATCATCCGTCAGTACTCCGGGGATATCCCGGTAGAGAACGTACACTTCCGTGAAAGGACCGTGTAAGGGTCCAGTAACATCCGTGCTCCTCCTTGTAATCCGTATTCGCTCCGGTGACTTTTCCGGCAAGGTCCGTGTTGCTGTGTTTACCCTTGTAGACACCGTACTTGTCCGTACTTTTCCGTATAAATACCCAGTTGGGGCCGTATTCACACCGGCAATGTGATGAAAATCGCGACGTTGCATCCCGGAACACCACGGATTCAGATCCGGGATGATCCGTGTTGCGATCCGTTAAGGTGTAAAAGCCCCTTAAGCAAATGTTAGCGATAGGATTTGTGAAGATTAGCAACTATTTGCAAATCCTTTGAAAATATATGTGAATGTTTGCGACCTTTTGCTAACTCATGGAAAGGTAACAGGCGAAAGAGTGCGCAACCTTCCCCTAATTTCTAATTTCTTCTGATCGCAGTCGAAGGATGTTTCCAAGATGGATTTCCAGAATATGCAAATAAATTTCGGCAAGGAAGAGGCCCAGCGCATCCGTGGGGGGGGGGGGGGGGGAAATGGTGTGTACAAACATCTCCCCCACTTTTTAAGGAAGAAATGAAATTCGAATTAATCAGTTAGTGAAACTTTTAATAATGTTTCATAAATAACAATTTTGCAATTAAATTGCAGTTGAAAACCAGAAAAGTGGTTATTTCTGGCTCGCTCACTTCGCTTGTTCATATTTTAGAATTTCTATTTGAAAATGCGATTAAAAAACCAGAACGTTATTAAGGGTGTCTGTTCGGGTGGGTGAGGGTGTGTGTGCTTATAATTCTGTGTGAGTTGTGCAGAAACAAAAAAATCGCCAAAATAGTCGATCACCCCCCCCCCCATTCCTCAAAGTGGATTTACACCGGTGGCTCAGCGTGCTGCTTTCCTTGAATAACTGCTTTACCTGGCTGCTGCTACAGCTATCGTTCAACATAAGAAAAAGTAAGAACATGAAGAAAGAAAAGAAAGGAAGAAGAAAAGAAAGACTGTTTGGGTCAGAGAATTGTTGCTGCAGAGAACAGACTTCAGTCAATATGAAAAGCAAATTTCTCTCAGTGGGTTGAATTTATACATAAACCGTATGGTCATGTGGTCGCTAGCATTGACAACCGCATCGTAGAGGTGTTGTGGCTCAGTGGATAAGTCCCCTGGCTTTGAACCACAAGGTCCAGGGTTCGAATCCCTTTGTCCTTTGGCAAGATATGAATCTACATTTGCCACGTCTTTCGGACGGTGACGTTAAAGGTCGGTCCAAGACGTGAATAATCATATTTGATGATTGATACACGTCTGTAAAAACCCGATTCAACAACAAATTTGCGGAAAAAAAAATGAACCTCAGCGACAGCGTCTTACAACCGTCTTACTCTTTTGCGAATGCTAGCAACTGTTTGCGGAAAAATATATTCGCAAAGAAATTTTGAACATGTTCAAAATTTCCTTGCGAAAAAAAAAAAAATGCTTGCGACAACGAAAACTATTTGCGAACTTTCTCCCAACCGTTTAGGAAACTTTTTGCAACCATTTACGAACCCTGGCGAAATACCAACTTCGCTACGTTCGCAAGCATTCGCCGCTCAGTGAGATACCCACTTAAGTTAGAGCTACACAGGCTAGCTAGGCTAGCAGTTTTTTTTAATTGTTTTTTTTTTTTTGGTTTTTATTTGATTTGCGAGTGGTTCGCACATTCCGTTTACGTTCCTTTTGACATTCCCTGCACTATTGTGAACCGATTTTTATAAAAAGTAATCAAGCAACAGCATATTTTACTTACCTTCATGCGTGAGAGAAATCCCCCTTTCTGATTGAAATGTTCATGCAAATCCACACAAATGAAAAACAAGGAAATCCCGGACTCGGTACGGTACTAATACACGTTTTTGTCGTGACCGTTGTTGTGTATCTGCGCTGGCATAATATTTCCCGCAACTCGTACTCGTACTCAGCTAGATAGCTAAGCTCAACCCAGGCGCACCAGAAAAAAAAAATGCGCATTAAACAGGGGTGTCGCTAGACTTTTTTGAATGGTGGGGGGGGGGGGGGGTGTAGAGGCCAGATTGCCGACAAACAATGCCACCGATTGCCGACGGCCAACGTTGATAAATGCAACCGTATAAAGCCCATGTTCAGTTGTGTGCCTCTATTACATTTTTAAATTATATATTTGTTCACCTTACTTGCCGCATGTGTTCGTGATCCGAAAACATCCTGTATCTCAAAATAATACGAGAGAGCGCAGCGAGCGAGGAAAAAATGTACACTCTCTTTCGCACAAGTGACAGTTCTTCATCAAACTACATGATGGGCTTAAAGATATCTAAATTATATATTTGGTCACCTCTCTGGCATGATTCATTCGCTTGCAAAGACCATCCTAAATCTTAATATTATACAAGCGAGCGTAGCGAGCGTGGAAAAATCTATTATTCATGGTAGAAGTGATAATGCCGAATTCGTTTGCATTCCCAAATGCATCTTGTATCTGAATATTGTACGAGCAAGCGTAGCGAGCGAGGAAAAATACATATGTACTCCTTTTCATGATAAAAGGTGAAAGTTTTTCATCAAAAACATAATGGGCCTTAATTTAAGATATTTGATATATTTGGTCACCTCTCTTACCTAATTTATCGCTTTCAAAGACCATACTTTATCTGAATATTATAAGAGCGAGGAAAAATATATATACTCTTTTTATGGTAAGTGATAATTCTTCATCAAAATACATGATGATCCTCGCTTGCCGAATTCGTTTGCTTTCCCAAATTCACCTTGTATCTGAATGTTATACGAGCAAGCGTAGCGAGCGAGGAAATATACAAATATACTCCTTTTCATGATAGAAGTGAAAGTACTTCATCAAAATACACGATGGGCCTTTAAGGTACATAGTTTTTTATATATTTGGTCACATCTCCTTCCTAACTTATTTGCTTTTAAAGACCGTCCCATATCTAAATAAAAATACGAGCGAGCGCAGTGAGCGAGGAAAAATATACATACGCCTTTTTACGGTAGAAGTGATAGTGTTTAATCAAAATACATCATGGGCCTAAAGATATCTAAATTACATATATGTGTTCATCTCATTTGCCGAATGTGTTTGCTTTCCGAAAACATCCTGTATCTGAATATAATACGCGAGAGTGCAGCGAGCGAGGAAACATATATATATATATATATATATATATATATATATATATGTATATCTAAGCCAGTGACCCGGGTTCGATTCCCGGCGGAGGCATTTTGTCAACCCTTGATTCAAAATGGATGACAGCTCTGGGGAACATTGAGAGAGCTACGCAATTATTATTCTCCCATTTTCATTTCTTTCAGTGTTTATTATTTACAACGGAGTTGCCAAAGTTGTTTGCATTTGTCAAATTTCTTTCAATGTATTGTCCCCTTATTCTGACTAATGCATGTATCCAGGCTTCTAGCTGAGATCCAACTGCGGCATGCCTCTTCTCATTGTCATTAACTCATCTGCACCAATTAAAAGGATCAAAAAGGGTTGGAAATCTGTCTGTCGGTCAATTGGATTCGGTCACGCCTAACTGCTGGCCCGCCTTTGTGGTCTAGTGGTAAGGCATTGGCGTTCTAAGCTAATGCTTACGCAATTATTATTCTCCCATTTTCATTTCATTCAGTGTTTGTTATTTACAAGGGAGTTGCCAAAGTTGTTTGCATTTGTCAAATTTCTTTCAATATATACATATATATATATATATATATATATATAGTCTTTTCATGGTAGAAGTGACAGTTCTTCATCAAAATACATGATGGGCCTAACGATATCTTAATTGCGTATTTGTTCATCTCACTTGGCGAATGTTTTAGCCTTCCGAAAACATCGTTTATCTTAATATAATACGACCGAGCGCAGCGAGCGAGGAAAATTATATATAGTCTTTCGTGGTACCAGTGTTATTTCGTCGTGAAAATGCACAAGCAAGTAAGCCGAATATGACTCTATTTGGGCACCTTAAGCCTCTTTTTTCCCCTCCTTCCTCTTCCCTCTCCTTCCTTTCTCTCTCTCTCTCCCTCTCTTTTTCTATTTTTCCCGACATCGATCGTGGAATTTGCCGACAAGAATTTTAAATGGGGGGGGGGGGGGCACACCCCACACCCCCCCTCTAGCGATGCCCCTGGCATTAAATCTCGTCCTAGCCAATCATTTGCTTTTCACCTACAATCTGGTTTTCGCGCGACGGCTCACATATAATACTGAATAGCCTCATATTAGCTCGTTGGAAAAAACATAACTTTACCAGATTTTTTTTCTGAATGATGAGAAATTGGTATGAATGAAGAAAAATAAGGCTGTGATAAAGACTAGTTCTAAAACTAAAATTTATGACTGAACTCTGACTTAGGCTACGGTTTTATGCCAACAAGAAAATAACGAAATCCATAGTAAAAGAAGTTCCCTTTTCTATTTTAATTTTTTTGGTTAAAAATAAAATACTCTGTGATCCTGCCAACATGGTGTCGAAAAATAGAATACTGCATATATAGAAAAATACTTTCAGCGAAGTAAATGAATGGACATGTCAATAAATTTATCTTTTACAAAGGTAATAACAGAGAAATTATACCAGGCATTTAACAAATAAGATTTAAGTCCGGTTTTGACGTGTGAAAACATATCTGGTTAGAAAAAAAAAATGGTCGCCATTCCGGGGGAAAAAATGGAATTATGATATTGTTGTGAAAAGCAAGTACTATATTTCCAGAATTGATGACGAGGACAATGTCGTACTATCTGAGGCAATATGTCGTAACACCCGAAAGTAGCAGTCAGCATTTAAAAAATTATTATGCAAATGAGTGGCAGGTTTAAAGATCCTTCTGTTGCTGAAGAATTCCAAGCTCAGATTAGCGGAGCTTTTGAACCGCTGCTGAAGCTAGAAGACACAGACGTAGATGAACTCTGGCGGAAGTTTACGAATGCAACAAATTAGATCAGCGAAGAAGTTGTTGCTATCAGGAGAGGAAAGTTGGTCAAGCATCTACCAGAAAATGTTAGAACTGCCTGTGAGCTGAGAAGGAAAGCAAGGGTCATCAAATTCAACCAGCCCAACAACCAAAATATCACAAAGTATAAACAGCTTAACAAAATAGTTAAATATGAAGTCAAGAAGTGGAAAATAGAGGCTCTTAAGAGAGAGGTGGAAGAAATGGAGGCAGCGCAGGCACGGACTGATAGCCATGAGCTATCCAAGAGAGTAGGAAAATTGGCTGGTGGAGAGACAAGATACAACCAGGAGCCAAGAACAAGGATGGAGTACTTAAGACCACCCCTGGAGAGGTTTTTGGATTGCTGGAAGGAACATTTCAGCATACACTTAACACAGAAGTCCCTGGAGATATAACCATACTCGGAAGTATACCTGCCCCTCATGCGGAAACTCAAAAACGCATCTTCTTTTACTATAGAAGAAGTTGAAACCGCAATTAAGACATTGAAAAACAACAAAGCTACAAGATTAGATACTCATAATATAGCAGCTGAAACACTGAAAGCTGGTGGTCGTGCAATGGCACTGCTCCTACTGAAGACCATCAACACTGCTTGGGATCAAGGCAGGACACCAGTTGAGTGGAGCAAAGGCCTTATTACCCCTGTGTATAAAAAGGGTGATAAACTTGACCCTGCCAATTACCGGGCCATAACATTGCTATCAGTATCATCGAAGGTTTTCTGCAGGATGTTGCTGAATAGGACTCAAGGGACAATCGAAAAGCACCTATCGGAAAAACATTGTGGATTCCGGAGATCCAGTGGTACCACTGATGCTATTTTCATTGGAGAAAGCCAAAGAGAGACATATCCCAATTCACTGGAATTTTGTGGACTTTAAGGCAGCATTTGATACTGTTTGGAAGGAAGCTCTATGGAAGTGTCTTCACACTATAGGAGTTGAGTAGTCTTTAATTGATCTCATTAAGTATATGTATATCCAGACCAAGTGCGCTGTCATCATCAGTGGTAAAATCACAGAATGGTTCCAGATCACGACAGGTGTCTGCCAAGGCTGCCTTCTTCCCCCAAGTCTGTTAAACATTTTCCTGGAGTTTGTGATCGCAGATGTTAAAAACTTAGATAGCGGAGTACAGATGGGTGACATGCGCATCAACAATATTCGCTATGCAGATGACACTACTCTACTTGAACTCACCTTTGACAAACTCCAAATATCAACAAACAAGTTGGAGGAGGTGTGCAGTAAGTGGGGCATGAACATCAACGCAGTGAAATGCAGAATCATGACCAATGATAATGATGACATTACACTGAATGGCACTCCTATAGAGAAAGTAGAGAACTTCATATTCTTGGGTAGTGTGGTACCCTCAGTCACCGAGGATGTTAGGAGACGCACTAAGCTAGCCTCCTGGGTATTCGGCAGACTGAGAAACAACATATGGACCAAGCAAGACATCACAAGAACCCTGAAGGTTAGGATCTATAAAGCCCTCATTCGCCCTATTGCCACCTATGGATCAGAAACCTGGACTCTAAAGAAGACTGATTGGAAGCCTTCGAGATGAGATGCCTGCGGATAATAGCAGGAGTTCACCTTCTAGATAGACATCTAGAGCTTTTTGCCGATGTCGATCTGGTCGATTCCACCCGTTCTCACTCTTTCCGCAAGCTTGAAGTACACATTCAGAGAAAATAACAAATATGGCAGATAATGTGTATCACTAAAACTGGCAAGCTAGCAGATAGCAATGGTATCAGTTTAACGTCAACTACGTAATCGTCAGAAAAATAACGATGTTTCAGTGACGTCAATGACCGGGCAAATCCTGTCCAATCAGACGACGTGCAATAAAGAATGAACATAACTGCAGTGCAATTATTTCTCAAATTATAGTGTATTCAAACTTTCCATATTTTACATCATTAAAAGGGAAGTAAAACCGATTCCGAAATCTTCTGTTTGTAAATGTACAGGGTAGGGGTTGATGAACAATGAAAGAGACCCCCTATAATTAAAAAAAGCACGCTAAATTATTGCAAGTTATTTATCCCCTTTTCAACGCCGAACTTACAACGGTGCACGCAGCTGTAAATCATTAAACCTGTTAAAAAATCTATTTTGTTTACAAGCAACTGATTCCTTTATTCTTGGAACGCTTCATTTAATATCCATTTACAATCCAAATAAACCCATGCGCGTGTCAGAGTCAGGCAATGGATTTAGATAACGCCAGTGAAGTGAGAAAAATAACTGAAGAGAAGATGACGAAATAGGCACTGAAAATATGTGAGATATTATTGTCTGTTTGTGCAATTAACGCCCTACCTTTGACCACTTTCCCTGTTTTGACGTCACTCGTCTCAACGGCTTTCCAGGTGATTTGCATGGGCTGTATTTTAGCAATTTTTAATTGATAGTAATCATTACTTCGGATGTTTCAAAGCGTTGAATTTTGACAAGCCTGTTTGGTTTAAGATTCACCTAATGCAAATTAAATCAGTTAAAAAAATCAAAGAAAATATCTGCTTTAAAAGGCCCCTGAAACCAAAATGCAACCACAGTGCAAGTTGATTCCTCGTGATGTGCAGCGTTGCATACAACCTGCTAAGCTCCACCCCCCAAAAATACACCAGATCTCATTCCTGCTTTCCTGCTTTTCCATCGCGGTCGAACAGAGGTAGAATTGGGACTGGAAAAGCTCTTCTTTCACCTATCGACCAAATTCAATTGCTTAATGTGGTTGATCATCATAAGTCGTCTTGGGCATTGCGTCTGATTTGATTTTCGTCGAAATCCCGACCTCTTACGCTTCAGGGAGCAAATTTGACGAGAAAATAATGCAAATGAGGTGAAAGTTTAGGGCGTTGTCTCTGCTCCGTGCCGCATCGGATAGGCAATTTGGCGTAAGATCCTTTTAGATAGTGACCTTAGGGAGAGAGATATGCGCCAAATTTCATGAAAACACTCGCAGTAGATTGATCAATAATCATCAATGAAAATAGGCCAGATTTCATTTTTTATTTCCCCTCCCATTGACACAGTTAGGGAGCAGAATTTTAACAAAAAGTGAAAGTTGGCTTATTTTCATCGATGATTATTGTCCATTCTACATGTACTGGGAGTTATTTCATGAAAATTAGCACATATCTTCAGGAGGGCAATAACTAACAGGGTCTTGCACCAAATTAAGTATCCGATGCGGCACGGAGCAGGGACAACGCCCTAAACTTTAACCCCATTTGCATAATTTTCTTGTCTCTTTTACTCACTGAAGCGTAAGAGATCGGGATTTCGATGAAAATCAAATCAGAGGAACTCCCCAAGAAGACTTATGATGATTAACCACATTAAGCAATTGAATTTTTGTCGATAGGTGAAAGAAGAGCTTTCCAGTCCCATTTGCTCGTTGAAGCGTGAACTTTCAATTAAATGCCATGAGATCATTGACGCATGGACACCGGTCATGGTGACATACTAAAAATGTTATCAATAAGATTTTTAATGCACAAAAATAAGGCATTAAAGGAAATGCATCCCAGACATCAATGTGATTTTAGTGAATAAAGATGGCCAAGAAGAGTAAACAGTGAAAGTTTGAGGAAAATCGGACAATCTGTTCAAGAGTTATGAATTTTGAAAGTTTCAGTAAATCCCTATCATAGGATCCTTGAGCTGGCAACTTTGCCAGCATCTGTGATATCATCGTGCACAACTCTCAATTTACTTTGTACATAATTTTTCCAAAAAATTGATTTGTACTAAATTTCAAGTCGGGAAGCAGCATAATTCTTTCCAAAATGCTTGCAGAATTCATATAGCCATGTCATACTCAAACAATAAATCAAAAGTTTTTTTATTTTTCTTGAAAATAAAGAAAATGTTAAATTTTGTGTACAAAATGAATGGAATCCTTGAATTGGCAATTTTGCCAGCATCTGTGATGTCATCGTGGACAACTCTCCATTCATTTTGTACACAGAATTTAACATTTTCATTATTTTCAAGAAAAGTAAATATATTTTGATTTATTGTTTGAGTATGACATGGCTATATCAATTCTGCAGGCATTTTGGGAAGAATTATGATGATTCCTGACTTGAAATTTTATACAAATCATTTTTTTTTGGAAAAATTATGTACAAAGTGAAGTGAGAGTTGTCCAACATGACATCACAGATGCTGGAAAAGTTGCCAATTCAAGGATCCCCATAATAAGGATTTACTTATGAACTTTCAAAGTTCATAACTGTTGAACAGATTGTCCGATTTTGCTCAAACTTTCACTGTTTACTCTTCTTGTTCTTCGTCATTCACTGGAAGCACACTAATGTATGGGTTGCATTCTCCTTTAATTACTGGATAATTTCAACATGGTGACATTTTTTTTTATTATGTTTTCATTCAACCGTGAATTTATAGGTATCAATTGCAAAGTTCCAAACACTCTTCCAAACCATGAATTCCACCGCATTGGATCAAATTCACCGCGCAAAAGATGTCAAAACTGCAGTTTTTGCCACTTTCACCTCTTGCTTACTCAAGCATGGAATTTAGTGCACAACTCATTTGGCATGTTTAGTAACGAATAAAATTTATGTTGCATGCCTTCAAATGCAGAAAATTTAAAATATGTTCCAATATCACTGCATCAAAGTCATGGCACAAGGCTTGAATGACGATTTTGCATATTTGTCGTGTTAATTGAAGCGTGACTGAAGGGTTTGCCCTGAATTTTCCCGGAAATGTGGCTGAGAAGTGTAGCTACATGATTCTATACTCAAATTTCATCAAAGGTTCTTGATCGAAAAAATACAGGGACATGTTTTAGAGGGAATTTATTTTTTGTGCTGTGTTTAGATGTGCAAGTGCAAAAAGCACTTTTTCAGTGAATAAGAATATAGATTCTAAAAGCATAGAAAAGAGTCGGTCTTATTTATAATCAAACTTGTAACATTCTGGTAATCATAGTCACCAGTCTTCTGGCGAACAATGAATAGTGCTCAATCAAACAGTTAGGTATCTGACAATAGCAATTCTTATTCATTGAAAAACTGCTTGTTGTAGTTGAGTTATATATTAAAGCGTTTGGTGGTTGCAGAACAATTTTTCGGATTTGTTTCAAACGTGTGCACCTTTGCATTCATTATGACTACTGTGACTGACATTGACCATTGGCATTGTTTTCATTAGAAGCTAAAGAAAAAAATAAGATCTTTGATTGAGTGAGTTTTGAAGAGCTTATCATACAAATAATTCTGCGCGGAATCTCTTAATTTGTCACAGTGCAACGGCCTTAGGAGCAGTTTACAGATTTGGCAATAAGTAGATTTGTGTTCCTCACCTGAAAATAAGGGGAGAAGCATTTAGAATTTTACAGGTAACAAAATAGTGTTCCTAAAACTTGTCGTATAACGTTAAGGTAATAAATCGACTACTCACCAATAACAAAACGAAGCAAAATACTACAAAACACTACAACTGCACCATACCCCTGCCACTACGAAATGCATCTTACTTTGCTGTGTGATTAACAATAATCATTTGACTTATTGTTTTGTTATTCTTTAATGAAAGGACGCTATCCGATTGGAGTCATAACACATGTGGACGAGGCAACCCCCGATAAGCTTGAAGAAATGCACATTGTTCTAAAGGCAGCTGGATTGATGGATACCTACGAAGTTGCTAACATCACCAACAACAGGCACGGATTGGATATAGACCACCAGCTCAATCTCTTAAAGTTAATGAAGCGATGTATCAAGGAAGGTGATCGCATATTTTCTTTCAGAGAAGAACTTGAGCAGTTCGAGGCGATGGAAAGAGAGAGAGAGGCCGAAGAAGCAAGACTGGAAAAGGAAAGGGTAGAGAGGGAGAGAGAAGAAGTAAGAAGAGCTAAAGAAGCAGAAGAGGCACGAAAAGCAAAAGAAAAAGAAGAAGAGGTGCAGAAAATCATAGAAGAAAGATCCAGACTGAGGCTACAAGAAATTGAAAAAAGCAGACTAACCAGGGTGGAGAATGAAAATAAGATGTTTTACTTCATGGGCCTTCTTATCGTCATAATTGCTCTTCTCATGTACTACGAATGGCGCCTACGTCTTATTGGCTGAAAATAATACATCGGCTCTACGTTAATTATCATGGTTTGAACAATAATTATTCTCATTTATATAGCAGCGATCAAGGGCGGCGGAGCGTCTTTCAAACGGTGGGAGGGCACCAGCGAAAAGGGGAACTTTGGGGGGGGGGGGAAAGAGGGCACTTACAAAAGCTAAACGCAAGAAGGAAAATGTATCCTTACATTCTATTTAAGTTAATTTTAAGGGGCAATTTGAAGGAGAATTATTGTACATTTTCAAATGAAAAAGGAACTGGAAATAGGTACTTAGCATAATGCAACCGGACACTCATCAGCAGTAATACCAGTAGTAGCAGAAGTGCTATTAGCATCAGTAGTAGTAGTAGTAGTAGTAGTAGTAGTAGTAGTAGTAGTAGTAAGGGCGACGGTGCGTCTTTCAAAGGGGGAGGGGGGTGACAAGCAAAAAGGGCATTTACAAGGGGTGAAAGGCAAGAAGAAAAACATATCATTTTGAGGCGTTGCAACGCTTTGGTATACACCTACTTTCTATCTATTTTTTTTTGTCTGTATTTTAATGTTCGATATACATATTTTTGAAATAATCCTTACACACATTAACTATACAGTAGTGAAGATTAATCTGATTACTCATTTTTGTTGTTGATTATTTCTTTATGGGTGAAGACCATGGTAGATGCAATACTTAACAATGATTTGATGATAGAGATGCCTCAAACCTATTTTCGGGTTGTTTCCTATAATTCATCCAATAACCAAGTCCTTTTTCCTCTATGAGCAAACTGTAATTTTCATTGCATTTTTAAGGTCTCATTACGACCAATATCTTGTTCAGGGAAATGGTACTGACAATGGGTTAGAGTTTTAAGCCTTATATCAACATGAAAAGGAGAATACAACACACTTGATAAGTCTTGCCTGAGATAGAATATTTAATTGCTAGCTTTGTATCAGACTTCTGACGGGCACTTTTTGTGGAAAAGGAGAATTTATCAGAGAGGAAAGGGGCACTCAGGAGAAGGGCAATATTAAAACCAAAAATAGACAGTTAAAAGGGTCACTTAACATTTCTATAGGGACATTTATTATTAGAAGGAAAAAGAGCACTGCGAAATAAGGGAAAGGGTACCTGATACGGTTGAAATAGAGGCAGTTGAAGGATTTAAAAAGGGTGATTTATGTGAAGCAAAAAAAGGGCACTTACTAAAAGGTGAAATGGCACTTATAACAAAAAAAAAACCCAAGAAGATGGGCCATGTAAGAAAAAAAGGACACTAAACAGTTTGAAAAGAAGCATTTTCATAGGCAAAAGGGGGATATTTTGGTATGCTCAGCAAAATGTGAGTGAGCACTGAGTTCCCTGCCCCCCCCCCCCCCCCTGCCGCCGCCGCCACTGAGTAGTAGGTCAAGAACAGACCAAGGAGATGGAGAAATAAAAAGGAAGAACTAATGAAGGAGAAGAAGCACGAATCAAGAAAGAAATGGACGATTTGATTTTTTTAACTGTGATTTTTTATTGATTTATTTCCACGTGTTTGGTACACATACAAAAGAACAAACAATATATCCAATATTAGTTTACGAGCTGGTAACAGCATTACATAAGATAAAAAGTATAGTTTGTTACATATTTTAGGATTGGGCGGACAGTTTGAACATTACTGACAGCAAAAAATATGTACAGCGCGTATCAAAATAAAGGTAATCCAGATTTAGAGGGTTGGTATTCAAAGCTTATTTGATTTAATGATATAAATTTACCTGAATGAATGAGCAACTACTTAGCTTTTCAATGATACTTATTTGTACCTCTGATGCCATGCATGACGGAATAAGTTGATGTTAAAGGAAACAAGGATGAATCCCATTTTTTGCAAGCATTTGCAAGTAAGGCTGAGATGATTACTCTCACTGATACCTCGGTTGGCTGATTTCTTTGTAAGTGAACATGGCAACTTTGAATATCGCTTTTGTAGGCGTGGTTAATAAATGTAAGGTTGAAAAGCTTGCTTTCCCTGACTGACTGACTGTCTGTGAGGCATCAGTTCACCTAATACACCCAAACTTGCAAAAATGAATTCCGTACCTGTTTTCTTCCAGATCAATTTATTTGGTCGTTCGTCGCATCAGAGGTAAAAGTATGGTATCAATGAAAAGCCGAGAGTTTCTTCTTTTATACTAGGTTAAAATTTGAATTACTGAATGTTATAAGCTCTGAATATAAGCCTTCTAAGAATGAATTACCTTTTTTATACGCACTTTATATAAAATGTGAAAACGAGGGGCTTATCAAAAAGAGCAGCTTGTAATGGTAAGCCCCTCTTGATAACATAAGTTGTTAGAGTAGCTATATATAATCATCAATAAATAAGACACTGTCTTTGGTTTTATATTTGTAGGTTGAGAAATAAAGTAGAATTAGTTAAGTGGAAAATGAATAAATCCAGAAGATAGAAATGGGATGATTGATGTGTCACACCGTTAAAGGAGAAAGAAGAGGCAAGAAGAAAAGAGAAGTGTAGAGTCGATGGTCGCAATATCATGGAAAAGGGTGTTGTTGAAATAAAGGTATATGGTTTAAAATGTTTGTGAAATTAGAATTTCCGTATATATATATATATATATATATATATATATATATATAAGTTGTTAGAGTAGCTATATATAATCATCAATAAATAAGACACTGTTTTTGGTTTTATATTTGTAGGTTGAGAAATAAAGTAGAATAAGTTAAGTGGAAAATGAATAAATCCAGAAGATAAAAATGGAATGATTGATGTGTCACACCGTTAAAGGAGAAAGAAGAGGCAAGAAGAAAAAAGAAGTGTAGATTCGATGGTCGCAATATCATGGAAAAGGGTGTTGTTGAAATATAGGTATATGGTTAAAAATGTTTATGAAATTAGAATTTCGAGATATATATATATATATATATATATATATATATATATATATATAAGTTGTTAGAGTAGCTATATATAATCATCAATAAATAAGACACTGTCTTGCTATGTTTTGTACCAATGTAGCATGGAGAGTTCTAAGTGTTTTTAAGGTGTGAACTTTGTTGTAAAGTTTGAAGGTTTGATTAATACTGTTCCAATAATAATGCTATTCTGGTCAAGGGAAGATGACATCAATTTTGCAGGGCTTGTCATATGGGATAACCGTGTATTTCAATATTTTTGGTGAAGAGGCGAGGTGATAGGAGGTGGAGGTCATGTATTTATAGTATTTCATTTTTGAGAAAAAGAGTTTTGGTATGAGACTCAATGGAAGTGAACTTTTTCTATTATTCTGAGTACTCGTTTTGTAGCAGTAATATTCCGCTTGATTGAGTTATTTGCAGAAATTATACGCAGAAAATGATGGAAAAAATGGTAAGACTGAGGTCGCAAGAAGAAGCTAAAAATAAAAAGTAGAGAAAGAAAATAAAATCTTTTACTCCATGGTTTCTCTTATGGTCTTTACTAAAGTTTTAATCTAATGTGATATTCTGTGTATTATGTAAATGTGTTGAAATAAACGAATTGGTTCTATACTAGTCATCATTATCTTAATTAAAGTGTTTTTTTTTTCTCTTTATTCATCTAAGAAATAGTAGAAATGTTATAGAGGGATTATCAACATTATTATTATTGTTATCATCATTATTATTATTATTCCACTTATTAATATTGTAATTATATTGTAATTATATTGCTATCGCTGATGTTGGTGGTAGTATTAGGAGCATACAAACTAGTCACCGGTGTTGTCACTTAATATGATATTAATATTAATATGATCGTTCGCCAACCCAGAAATTGACCCCTATTTCGCAGTGTTTCAAGTACACTTTCAACCATTTCACCCCTATTTGGCACAAACGGGTACATAGTGGCCTTTCAAAAAAACACCCCTAATTTCGCATTCCAATTAGGCTACACTTTTTTTCAAAGGAACAGGAAAAGAACATCTTTTTTCAATTACTAGTAGTGGTCTACAAGCTCAACAGCACTCTTTTTTTTTCAATTTCGCGTACAAGCTCATGAAAACAACCCCTTTTTTCCGAGGTTCGCGAACATGCTAAAAAGACCCCTTTTTACGCGAAATTTCGAATGATCATGCGTACACGAAGTCAATGCAAAGTGACAACACCGGGAAGTAGTCATGGTAGCAGAAGCCTTAATTAGAAGAAGTTATAGTAATAGCAGATGTAGTATATTATAATCTCTTTGAGAGGCTGACACCAACATAAACAAATGATACGAAGATTATTAGACCGTACACAAAAATCGAGATGTGTCCTGTTTCTGTTTCACAAAAAAATACAAGGGCCATGAATATTTTATTTCCTTAATAGTACAGTCAACATATGAACAAAACTCAGAACTAATCAGCTTATTGCAACAGAAGCGATTCAACTTGCATATAATCTGGAATAGCCATAAAGACGGCATACTATAATTCAACAAAATATGAAGTGGTGGATCAATGCCTAAGTTGCATAAATTCAAAATGGCTGCCACACCAGACTACAGTAGACATGGTGAGACACAAAGAACCTATTTTAGCTTATATCTCTAGATCTGAGACACATAGAGAGCTAATTTGAGTGTCTTTACCTATGTTTTTTGGGCCAAGGAACATGATTATTGCATTATTACCCGCTTAAAACTACTCCTTACCTCCTAATTTGCATAAATTTGCATAAAATTAGCTCCTTTTTCAATTCAAAAACTAAATCTCATCTGATACTCATCGAACGTTATTTTCAGTGTCGTTATATCCATGGTTAGGGGATGAAGAAGATTTATAAGCAATTACTAGCAAGTTATAACTATCCAATGACTCTTAATCTGCATAAATTTGCATAAAATTAACCCCTTTCACTTCTAAATGGCCGCCATGGCAGACCACAATATACACGCATAATCTATTTTAGCCTATATCTCTAGATCTGAGACATACAGAGAGCTAAATTAAGAGTCTGGGGGGTCAAGGGTCATGATTCTGGCAATATCACCACCGAATAAATACTCCTTATCTCCTAATTTGCATAAATATGCATAATATTAACCCTTTTTCAATTCAAAATGGCTGCCATGCAGCATCTGATATTCACAGAAACTCAATATCAGTGTCCCTGACCTTGATTAGAAGGGGATGAGCGAGATTTATTATAGCATTGCTAGCAAGTTATAATTCTCCACTGACTCTTAATTTGCATAAATTTACCTATTATTAACCCTTAACAATTCCAAATTGCTGCAATGAAGACACTATTAATTTTTTAGCCTCGATATCAGACAAACAGAAAACACAATTTTGTTCTTATCTATGTTTTGGCGGACAAGGAGCATGTTAATAACATCATTAGCAGCTTAGAACTATTCCTTAACTGACAATATATATGAATTGGCCTAAGATTAGCCTTTTTCAATCCCAAATGTCTGCATGTTGCATGTTTAAACCTGTATCTAAATCTATTCTCATGGAAAAATAATCTTAGTGTTCTTAGCCATGGTTAGAAGAAGAAGAAGATTTATCATTGCAATACTATCAAGTTGTAACTCTAGACTGATTCTTAATTTGCATAAATTGTCATATTATTAATTCCTTTTCACTTTTTAATGGCCGCCATATTAGAACACATAAGACACGCAAAACTTATTTTAACCGATATTTCTAGATCTCAGACACATAGGAAGCTAATTGTAATGTCTTTACCTAGGTTTTCGGGGTCAAGGAACATTATTATGGCATTATAACCAGCTTACAACTACTCCTTAACTACTAATTGCCATAAATTTGCATAAAATTTGGCTTTTAAAATTAAAAATGGCTGTCAAGTTGAACTTTGAAAATCTACCTCAAATGATACTCGTGGAAAGTTACTTTAATTAAGCATTACTAACAACTAGCCACTTACTCTTAATTGCAAAAAATTGCGTATTATTAATTCCTTTTCACTTTTAAACGGCCGCCATATCAGACCACAGTGCACGATGTCATGCAGAACCTATTTTAGACAATATCCCTAGATCTGATGCACACAGATAGATAAATGTAGTGTCTTCACCTATGATTTTAGGGCCAAGGATTATGATTGTGGCATACTTACCAGCTTACAGCTGCTCCTTAAATCTTTATTGGCATAATTTATTGCATTTATTATTCATTTGCATTTATTCGGCTGTAAAGTTGATTGTCATTATTAATAAAATTGGTTCAATTGATACTCATGGAAAGTTAATTTCAGTGTCCTTATTCAAGGTAAGGGGATGAAAGAGATTTATCTTAGCATTACTAGCAACTATCCACTTACTCTTAATTTGCATAAATTTGCATAAAATTTGCCCTTTTCTAATTCAATATGGATGCCAAGTTGCATTTTAAAATTCTACCTCAATTGACTCATGAAAATTCATTTCAGTGTCCTTATCCAAGGGTAGGGGATGAAAGAGATTTATCATAGCATTACTAGCAACTATCCACTGACTCTTAATTTGCATAAATTTGCATACAATCGTTGAAGTTACCTTAGAGGTGCAAGGGGGCAAGTGCCCCGGGCTGTACTTTGAGGGGGCGCAAAAAACGCAAAAGAGAGAAAGAAAACAAGGGGAAAATGAGGGGAAAACATAATCATGCGCCAATATGTTTACTACAGTACACAAGCAAAACTCATTTTAGCATACATCTATAGATCTCAGACTCATAAAAAGCTTATTTCAGTGTCTTTCCGTATGTTTAGGGACCCAAGGAAAATGCTTATATCATTATAAACAGCTTCCAACTACTCCTTAAGTCTTAATTTGCTTACATTTGAATAAAATTCACCCTTAAGCCAATTCAAAATGGCCGCCATGTTGTGTTCCCTTGCATTAACACCTCAGGGGTGCTGATTTGTGTTCGTGGTTGAAGATGATGGAATATTCTCTGACTGCCAATTATGGAATATTCTTGGCGAGGAAGCGAAGCGACCAAGCTGGGAAAGGATTATCACCATATAGGCATATGAGAACTTTGGCAACCTGACTGCCAATTATGACTTTTCGGCACTTTGTTACTGTCTTAACCATACTCTTTAAACGAACTAGCGAAACAAGCTACACTCCCCCTCCCCCCCCCCCAAAAAAAAGCAAAAACAAAAACAAAACACTATTTTTTTATGAAAAACTAGCATTTTGTCTTCAATGGTATAATCGATCGCCTCCCTTCCAAATATAACTCTATTCTAACACCTCAATGGTCCAATTATTTTTACCTGTTCAATATAACCCTGATTAGAAATATGAAAAGCGAGCAAAGCAAGCGAAGAAATCAATTTGTCGTCAAAATACACAATAGGCCTGTCTTTAAGTAAGTAAATTATCTATTCGTCAACTCGCCTAATTGCCCTCCATACTATCATGTATCTAAATGTTATTCAAGTGAGCGCAACAAGCAAAGAAATATCTATACTTTTCCAAATTATATATACCTAATTGTCAAATATGAGCCTATCTGGGTCCTGTTTGGCACCCGAAACTATAAGCTTTTATGTTTTATAAGTGATAGAAGCAATCTTCCACCAAAATAATCTAGATGACTTTCCCACGGAATTCGAGAATACTCGCACACCTCTGCAAAACTATTGTAATATCCGGACATCTTGCTGAGGGAACAGGAGTGCCCGGTGTTCGACCATATCATGTATTTATACTTTAAGAGCGAGCGGAGCGAGAAAAAATTTAAATAATGAGAACAGGTTATAGTGTATTGTTACTTCATTCTCATCACTTTAGTAATGTATATTTACCTTCCTTTCTCATATTTGATATGATATCATAGACAATTAAGTATAAGCGATAATCTCTCGAAAATGTATATATTTTTTTCTGTTTCTTCCACACCTTCCACTAAGAAAAAACGGGTTCAATTTTGCACCCTTCAAATGGAACATTGGGAGCCCCTTTATGGGTACAACTTTGCACCCTAAAGCACTTTGCACCTTTAAGGGTACAACCATGTACACTTCAGGATGCAAAATGTACCTTTAAAGTGCAGTGGCTAGAGTAGTACCCTTGTGAAGACGAAAATTTGCGGACGGGCATTTCCTGGAGCAAACAAGTTAGAAAACAAATTAGAAAGACAATATGTGTACCGATTTCCTTTCATTAGGATAGTATATCATAACCGGCATTTGTTGAGATACGTGAAATGAAAGCGAGCAAAACGAGCGAGCGTTTCCAGGGTTTTCGTTTTTCTTCATTAAGTTTTCTTAACTGTTACCCATTCTTTTTAATTTCTCCTTTTGAGGGAATTAAAAAGGGCCATGTCATTTTTAATCATGAATCAATTGGGGTGATAATACAGGCCATTCCCCTGCCCAAAATATTGTTACTTATACAGCAAATCCGCGCCTGCATAACGGCTGTCAACAATATTGCGAGGGGACGCAGTAGTTATTTAGAGGGATCACAAAAGTTATTAGGGAATGCAGTGATGTTGGGAGGGAGTGGAATGATCATTTTGAGTGAACGAAATGATTATTTTCAAGGAATACAATAATCCATGGAGAATTTATTCTCCTCATGTCACCTGTTGGGCTCCGTATCATGTCACTCAGTTTACTGTAGCTCCAAAACAAAAAAATCACATTGGTTGCTGTGCGTATAATGTTGACGTGATTGTACTGCGCATTGTCTATTATCGTAGAATATAATTTGCCAGCAACATGTGTATACTTGATTCAATATTTCTGAAGTACATATTGCAATTACTACAAAATAGTTATTATAGTACAAAATCATAATATGTCATAATTTCATTATGAAAAAGAAAAAAGCTTCAAAGCGTGGGCATGGTGGAAGGGGACTTCCTTATAATTTCAAAAATATATTTAAAATTCATAGGCCTCAACAAAACTTATATTTCATGAAAATATCATACTCGAATTGTTACGTTTCACCACAGGCTGAATTAAGTTGTCTTGGCAGCATAACCTGTATCTATATAGATTTATGCAAATTATGAAAATTGCTCAAAGTTGTTGTTGGGCAATAAAGCTGAAAATGTTCATTAACCACATACGAACCCAAATCGCTAAGCTATGACCGGGGTAATAATATTTGGAGCGCTATGAGCGTCTCCGTCAGACATGACGTACCTGGACGCTATACAAGAAGCCAATATTATTATTGTTGTTGTTGATGGTATTTATTTTTTTATTATTTTTATAATTATTATTATTATTATTATTATTATTATTATTATTATTATTATTACTTTTCTTATTAATAATGAAAAAAAATTCCCAAAGAAATATTTAGGCTTTTAAATTATCTAGCTGATAGTACAGTATATACCCGGTGTCCCCCCCCCCCCCCCAAAAAAAAAAAACAAAGGCGGAATGGTGGATTTTCAGTACTTTCCCTTCAAAAAGTAGATAACGTTTTTACATAAGTATCATCCAAGGAAGAAAATGATACCAAGATCACTGAATTTGGAAAAGTAATTTGTATTCGATGCCCATTTCTGAAAATATGGTCAATTCAATTTTTTTGGCGATTGATGAGAGTAGCTTTGTGTCGGGATGGCCTTTCATGATTGAGGGCTGTCCACTGATAAATGTCAGCAAAAAAAAAAAAAAAAAAAAACCGATAACACAAATGCCATATATGAAAGGCCATTCCGCACCCCCCCCCCCCCCCACACACACAATTCTGCTCTCAACTGTCGCGAAAAACACGCGAAATTCTAAATTTACTGTATTCTAAGAAACGGGCATAGAATCAAAATTACTTCATCAAATTTAATGTTTTTGATATCATTCTCTTTGGTAGAAGATACTTTACCTACTAAAGCAAAAGGTTATCTCCTTTCTGAAGGTAAAGTACCGAAAATCCACCGTTCCACTTTTTTCTCGGACACCCGGTATAGTAGGTTGCTGTATCTAATAGTGAAGTTCTTTCTCCCAAGAATAATACCAAAACAAACTTATTACGTGTCACCAACTAAATTATATCGGTCTTAGACAGGCCATAAAGCAGTCATTTTTAATTCAAAGGGGTTAATTATATGCAAACTTATGCAACTTAAGAGTCATTGGATAGTTATAACTTGCTAGTAATGCTAAATCTACCTCATCCCATTCTGACCATGGACAGGGACACTGATTATTGAATTTCTGTATCAGATGAGACAGACTGTTAAACATGCAGCATGGCACCCATTTTGAATTGGGAAACGGTTGATTTCATGCTCATTTATGCAAATTAAGAGTTAAGGAGTAGTTATTAGGTGGTAATAATGCCATCATGTTCCTAGAACGCCAAAACATAGAGAGACACTAAATTTAGCTTCCTGTGTGTCTCAGATCTAGAGATATAGGCTAAAATAAGTTATTCGTGTTTACTGTGGTCTTACCTGGCGGTCATTTAGAAGTGAAAAGGGATTAATTGTATACAAATTTATGCAAATTAAGAGTCTGTGGATAGTTTCAACTTGCTAGTAATACTGATAAATCTTGTTCATCCCCTATCCATGGATATAAGGACACTGAAATTAAACTTTGCATGAGTATCAGATGAGACTTAGTTGTTTTTTTTTTAAACTTGGCAGCCATTTTTCATTTCAAAAAGGCTAATTTTATGCACTTTTATGCAAATTAAGAGTTAAGGAGTGGTTGTAAGCGGGTAATGATGGAATAATCATGTTCAGTGACCCCGAAAACATAGGTATAGGCATTAAAATTAGCCCTTTACGTGTCTCAGATCTAGAGATATAGGCTAGAATAGGTTCTGCGTGTTTCTTCTGATATTGCCGCCATTTAGAATTGCAAAGGGGTTAATTGTATGCAAATTCATGTAAATTAAGAGTCAGTGGATGGTTATAACTTGTTATTAATGCCATGATTTTTTTTTTTCATCCCCTAATGCTAGGAGTCCACTGGGCCGGCGCCAGTTCGCGCCAGTTCGCGCCAAAGACTATGTGATTGGCGCGTAGTGGCTCGCTGTGGCGCCGAATTAATGTCCGCTCGGCATGTTGTGTGTCGCCAAGTGGAATAAACTAGGTGTCACATGGCGTGCGCCATTACATTCCAGTGGATTCCAATAGGCGGATTGTTTGCGCCATTTGGTGCCACTTGGTGGACACTTCGCGCTGATTGCTCGATGCAAGTGGCGCGACGAAAATTTTAAACATTTTGAAATTTCCTTGCCGCCAAATTCAAATTTGGCGCCGTTACGAGCCACCACGAGCCAGTTGGGAGGCAGTTTGAGCCACTGCACGCCACTAGGCACCTTATTGGCGACACTAGGCGCCACAGCAAATTGCATTGGCGCGAACTGGCGCGAACTGGCGCCGGCCCAGTGGACTCCTAGCATAAAATTGGAAATGGACACTGAAATTAACTTTCCATGAGTATCAATTGAGGAAGAGTTTTAAAATGCAACTTGGCAGCCATTTTGAATTGAACAAAATGCTAAAGTTATGCAAATTTATGCAAATTAGGAGGGAAGAAGTAGTTGTAAGCTGATAATAATGTCATAATCATGTTTCTTGACCCCCAAAACATAGGTATAGAAAGTAATATTAGCTCTATATGTGTATCATATCGAGAAATATAGGCTAAAATAGGTTCTCTGTGTCTCACCATATCTACTGCAGTCTAATATGGCGGCCATTTTGAATTTATGCAAATTAGGCATTAATCCACCACTTCAATGTTTGTTAATTTTTAGTATGTTGTTTTTATGTATTTTTCAGACTTTAAAGTGGAATCGTTCTGTTGCAATTAGTTCTAGGTTGACCCCCCCCCCCTTTTTTTCCTTTTTTTTTTTTACTGTACTATAACCCTCCTCCCGTTAACCTAAAAATTGAAAAGAAAAGAGGAACAGAAAAAGATGAACACTGTACGCAGAAATGATTAAACGCGACGGGTTTGAAATAAAACACTGCATGTATGAAAAGTGACTGCCCGTTACTGAAAGTGAATATTCATTACATTTTGTTGACATGTCATCTGAATGAAACAACATAGAATATGGTGCGTGGATAGTCAAATTGAACTAGATAATTTCAAATATGCCCGGGAGCCCATTTGGCGTAATAATGAATGCTCCTTAAATAGGTTTGCATGAGAAAAAGGACTAAATAATCAATTGACCGCAAATCCAATTACGAAAAAAGTATTGGAAAGGTCATACATTGATATTAATTACCAGTACAATATTAGCCATCATTATTGATATCATTATCATGTATTACAATATTTTTTGATAGATACATTTTCATAAGGCACCTTATAAAAGGTCAGAGACCATTTGAAGTGCAGCTTCTGGCGTCTTTCCCGCACAGCGTCTTTTCCTCCCTCAGAATCTCCCGTTTCTCCATAGACAAAAAATGGGGGCTGGAGAAAGCCGATGTAAAAATAAGGGGGAAAAAGGGCGATTGCGGAGAAGACGATCAAAGACGCGGGACGGGACTTTTGATAAGATGCCTAAGGTAGTCAAGGAGATTCCCTGTTTTGAGTTAAGATTGAATTATTCACTTTAATATTGAATGACTGCAGACATATAAAAGCAACTGACATTGTAAACGTTACAAAGCGGTCGTCCAAGTCACAGGGGACTTCAAGAAGCCTCTGTTCCCTAAAACGAAGAAACTTAGCGTTCTCCCTTAAAGACGCAAGGTCATGGGCTTTCATTGGGAATGAATCATGATATGCTGACACCAGAATTTGTGAAAAGAACTGTAACACCTGTAATAGAGCTACATTTCTGGAGCACAGCAAAACAAGCTGTCCCACCATAAACTTTCTTCGGCCTGCTTCGGGCATTCTCGGGCCAGGAAAAGTGAGATAATGACTTTCCCATATGGGGCAAAGGGTGGAATATACACAATATTACATAAGGTCGGTTGGTCATAAAACTCATGGTGATTGACAACACCTGTTACTAGTAAGCACCCATCGTGTGAAATTCCCCATGAAAGTCCACGACCTCGCGTCTTTGAAAGGGAATCTCCCTAACTGTAAGGCATGCATATTCCTTGGATTTGAATGTTGGAAGATATAGCATTTTCTCTTTGCTTCAAAATGTGCAGTTTCGAGTGGTGTCACTTCATTATTATATGTGATGTTTAAAGGCCGAATCTACAGCAAAATGAAGTTCATTCCAACAAAGAGAATATAAATTCCAAACAAAAACGGGGAAAATTTGTTGCCTCAAAATTGGATGAAAAAAATAAGGAAGTTACGAATTTTGAATTTTCTCCCCCCCCCCCCAGCAAAACAGTTTTTAAACAGTCGATATGAACATTCTGTGAGTGACATGATCACACGTAATCAGAACTAATTTTTCCACATTCACCCACACTTTTTCCATCATCATATTCGGGGTACTGTCGAATTTGGTATCAAATTGAAGAGTAGATATTAGCACCCAAGTTGACACCAGATATGCCAGAATAAGAATCATGGAGCGTTTCAGGAAGTAGTCATACGTAAAAAAAGACGACTATTATCCGCAGCTGAATGATAAAGCCACTAGTTTGGTCAGGTGTATCAGCATAAATGCCACTTCGGCATTCCATAAAACCTGATGCTTGTTTAATCGATGAATGCATTGAAAGGATGAATGATTTATAGACAATAAACATTCCTTTCTTCAAACATAAAATAAGTATTTTCATGTCAAAATATCAGCATAATGGGATCACAATTCTCTCTTGTTTTCTGTTTCTTTTGTACTGAAAATAAAATATCATTGCTTATTCTTGTATTTTGTGTTACTCTTACAAGGAAAAGAACAACAAAATGAACATAATATATGTCATGAGATACACATTTCTGTATGTTCTTCAATTTAATTAAGCATGTTTCAAATCAAAGAGATTTCTCGTAAACAAGTCCACCCCTGACAGCGACTACAGCTTGGTACACCCTTCGCATCCAGCTGGTCAGTTTGTGAAGGTAGTCAGTGAAGACATCTTCCCATGCCTTTTGGAGAACCTCCAACAGATGAGGTCCACTTGTTGGAATTTGTACCTTCCTGTCCAGCTCTTCCCATAACAGTTCTATTGGGTTAAGATCCGGGGACTAAGACGGCGGCCATTGCATGATTTTCTGGATCCTCTTTGTTTCCGTTTTCGCCAGGTAGTTCTTACACAGCCTTTAGGAATGTTTTGGGTCGTTGGCCTGCTGGCAAACAAACTAGACCCCAATGAGATGTTTTCCTGAAGGAATAGCCTTCTACTCTAGGATGGAGTGGTAGCCATACTAAATTTTACCATGTTCTTGGATGTTATTTAACTCTTATGTGAGTTGTGGACATTTGATTTCCATGAAAGAAACATAAAACAGAAGAGCATTCTTGTGATCTCATTATGTCAGTGTTTTTTACATGAAAATCCTAGTTTTGTGTTTGAAAAAAAATGTTTATTGTCTATGAGTTATTAAACTTTGAATGTATTCATTGATTAAACAAGAGTCAGGTTCTATTAAATGCCAAAGGCGTATATACATTGATAAAACTGGCCAAACTAGTGATCTCCTCATTCAGTTGTGGATGATGGTTTTTTTTACGTATGACTGCCTTCTGAAACTCCTCATGATTCTTAAACTGGTGTCAAATGCTATGAAAAAAACTATGAAAATTTAAAAGTTTTCCTAGATACTCCTTACGTAATATGTTTAGTCTGAATGTGAAGACCGGATAGATGACTTTCCAATTTCAGTTAAAAAAAGAACAGATTATAATGGAGAATAGTGAGTACATGATATTATCAAGTCGGATAATTATTCATATCGACTGTTCAAGAAATGTTTTTTTCGGGAAAAATAATCGAGAATTTATAACTTTCTTATTTCTTTTCATCACATTTTCTCCATTTTGTTGGGAATTTTTCATTCCTTTTATCGGAAATAAGTTAATCTTGATGTGGACTAGGCCTTTGGAATAATTTTATTTTAGATAAATTTGATCATTAATGGAAATGTAATAAAAGCAAATGGATGTATAAGTGTATTAGTAATAATTCTATATGTGAAGAAAATCAGCTTCTCTTTTCCCCCTCTGCTCTTGAAAAAAATTGTCAGGATCGTGAGTGTGATACACTCTTAGAAAAAAATATGCTGTTTCCTTTGAAAGATTCCTCAAAGAACCATTAAAGCAGCAGTGAACCGACCCTTATTATGACGTATATACAACAACACCGACTTACGGCTACTCAAAGCCAGAGACTCTTAGAAACATTATATCCTTTTGTGGCTTCTCATGAATTTCCTTAGTTTAAATACAAATACATTTTAACGGTTGTTAATCAAAAAATAAAGCTCTTATTGATCAGAACACAGCATGCTGGGAGCAAAAAGGGGACAAAATTAGTAGTTTCGGACTGACAGGCGCTATTTCAAAATCCCATAAAAGGGTGCAAGTTCGCTCTTGCGTCAAAGGTTCTTATTAACCCTTTGACTACTGAATTCTCAAATTCCCATAGACTTACAGTACAGGGGGACATCCGGTTCCTGTAGGTAAGGGGTTAATTGTACATGGGAACTTGTTGGGGTTCTTGAAGATATAGTGAACCCTTTTAACTAAGTATGGGACAGAAATGGTTCTAATTTTGCACAAAGAGTGTACTGCAGGGTATTGTGTACGCGATCGAGGTTTTAAAGAATGGTTACGCGAGGCAACCATTTACGTCAATATCGCTTAGCCGGGACAAAATTTCGCAATTATTCTAGTCTTGCTCCGTGCATGTGAGATTTCATGTTTGTTACGACAATTGTCATATCGTTTATATCATTTGTATAAAAACTAAGAGCGAAATTGATGATAATAATAATAATAATAATAATAATAATAATATTAATAATAATGATGATAATAGCAATAACATAATAGTAACAATAATAACAATAACAACATCAATAATAATAATAGTCATAATAATAATAATAATGATAATAATAACAATAATAATAATACTGATAATAATAAAACTAATCTTTCTACTCTTGGGTGACTGGGAAGGAAATGCATTTCTAACATACAGAACAGATCTGCACTAACGTCCTCCATCCTTTTTTGTTGATTATGAAAACATATAGAGAAAAACGGACCTATGACTGCCAAAGAAATACATGTATATATATATATATATATATATATATATATATATATATATATATATATATGTTTGGTTTTCGGGGGGAGGGTAGTGCTCGCAAATTCATAAATGACATACAAATTCATTTGAAATACACATTCAGCTCGGGCAATAAAGAGGAAGATCTTTAGTGATCTTTAGGTAGAGCTTTAGTGACGTGATGAAGATCTTTATCACATCGTATAGGTCGCATGCTTGCAGAAATTACATTAGTAAAAAAAGAGCAAATTTTATTTCGGAAAACTCTGAAACGTTTTTCAATAAAAAATTGTTTTATGGAAAATGAATATTATCGGGACATTATGTTTTCGGAATTATGACAGATAAAATGTAATTGCAACATTTCTCTCTCCCCCCTCTTTCTCTCTCTCTCTTATAAACGTGCACATTTCTTTTGGACTTGCCCTAGTGATGATTAAATGGATTCATGATACAGAACTATTACCATGATAAATCTCCGTTGTCATGAGAATTACATTTAACCCTCTAAAATTATCAATGACGGCAAGAGAAAAATCCAGTCAACTGCCAATGATATTGCAAAACTAGATCAAGTTCACTTCTTTAGTTTTTATTGATCTCTGTTTTTATCTTTTAAAATTATTTTTCTAATAAAAACATGGAAAAACTGTATATACTTTAAAAAATCAATCATTCAATCAAATATGGTAATGTACGTCTGGAACCGACCTTCTTTAACACTTCACCATTCAAAAGAGGTGACCGAGGGAACATTTCATCAACATTTATTTTCTGACAAGTTGTCAGATCTGACATTTTTCCTTGATTTTGATTTGCTGAGAAGCATCGTTACTATGACAACTGTCAGATAAAACAGACTTTGTCGGATAAAACATCCGACAAATCCTTTCATGAAACACTCCCCTGATGTCACGGTTAGACAACTTCAACTTGTTCAAAGCAAACTGTCTTATATTCCCCCCCCCCCCCTGCCAAGACTGTATGATTACCTGTTGCGCTGCAGGTCCGTTAACTACTTAAAGCGGGTGATACCGCCCTGTACAAAAACAAAAACAAAAAAATAATGGAAAATATGTGAATGCACCCAGAGGGTTTATTAAATGGCCATAGCATTAAAGGGGATAGAAACTGAGAAATCATGGGGAAAAGGCCAGGGTGATCTCGGATGAGAGAGGGAGAATGCAGTCGGCCGCTCGAGTTTCAAGAAAAGGGATAATCCATTCAAAACAACTGTGATTTATTATCCTACGTGTTTCAAATTTCGCGCAGTGAAAAAGCTAATAAACAGCTAGTCATATGGAAAAAACAAATACATGGCCAGCTCCCTGGGAGAGCTTAAGGTGTGTTACGTAATCCGCGGCGACGTCGTGTCGGGGAAAGGCAATGAAGTTTAATGGCTAGACTAACAAACCAGAAGTAAACTATATTTTTTTATTTTGAAATGTTGGAGCATTATACAAGACGTTTCTTCGAGTGAACACGATGAGACCCGTTAAGAGTCTAAACACTTAGAATTGTTGAGAAATGTGAGAACTCGAAGTGTATGACTAGGTTGAGTTCGGTAAACTTCGTGCTGTCCGAACTTTTATCGCATTAGTCCGACGGGCTCGCATAACGGACGGATTATAGTGTACAAGTAAACAAGCCTTTTGCAAATTCGTTTTCCCCATGAATTCCCATTTACTGGCCCTTTTAACATTCAGGTAATCAGTGTTAGGAATGGACCAGGATGATCGGATAGATTCCTCTTGGAATCGTAATGTTTATTTTATATACCATAATAAAAGCTGGCTATCGTGCATTTTCACGTAAAATATTGAAAGGATATGTCGTTATAAAAGGTAATGATAAGCCATAATATTAGTAGTATTTCATTTGATCAATCATAGTTCATGCATGTAGAATTAGAAAGAAGGAGGCACCATACCATACGAGAAGATCGGAAACGAAGTGGGGTATTGATTAGTACTGGTAAGTTGAAAAATAGACAAGTTGCAAAGAATGGAGCAGGCAGACTGAATAAGCGAAAACCTAATAAGGATCCCCCACTACCAAAAAAGTCCGATATTTATATATGATGTAAGTTTAATTGAACATAAACACACTGTACATCAATCATGGGCCGATTTAACGGAACGGATTGTATTGCTGCGAAAAGAAAGTAAGGTGGGGATCAACAAAAAACACATGGAGGAAACGAAGAAGTCTCTTTGAGATGATTCTGTCTTTTATGGGTTGTGCGTTTTGTCATGAACAACTGCAAAAAAAGATTGAAAAATGATTGCAGACACACAAAACACAAAAGAGAAAAGAACTCAAAGATTTACCCCAAAGGCGGAGAATAATTGTACTAGAAGGACTATAATTCTTTTACTTTAGGCATTTTCTATATAGTAATGGATAACTTTACTTTATTTTATGTTATTTTCATCCTTAATTTTGAATCTTTTTGTCACACCGTGGGCACTGACGAAGAGTGTGACTTCGCCTTTCATTTTTGAGAGCTATGCCCCGTTTTCTTTTAAAATCTATGATTTTATTTTTTATGGCATTCTACTACCAACTCTGATTCTTGTATTATCTAGATGCCAAGCAGACCAATTTTTTCATTTCTATATATATATATATATATATATATATGTATGCATGTATGTATGCATGCATGTATGTATGTATATACAGAGAAATTTCATTCATGACCGAGGGCAGACTGGATCTGTTGAGG
>JAPZVO010000340.1:6774-24262 GCA_029962745.1 Echinometra lucunter
TGGATAAGCGTGTCATGAATCTACCGACCGGAAAAGGATATTTTTTTCATAAACTTGGAAACATGATTATGAAAACATGCAACCCAAATAATCTTCTTAAGTTTCAAACAAATGCCAGCGTTACACAAAATACTTTATTACTTATGATAATAATACAGACCAAGACACTATGAAATAAAAGGGACGATCATGGAGAGGGTGTGATGCGGTGGGGTACCAGGGTTTCACTCCCACAGTGGCGAAGCTAGGATTTCATTTTAGTGGGGCGGTAGTGAGCACGCGAAACGTGTGAATCACTTACTGAGCGCGCGAAGCACGCTCCCTAGGGGGGAGGGTGCAGGGAGGGGGGGGGGGGAGTTTCCCCCTCCCGCGCGAAGCGCGGAAGCTCCGACGTTTCTTTGAATTGTTCCTTGTCTGCTCCCGCTCTTCTTACGTTCTCTTACCTTTTTTCTTTCCTCGCTCCCGCTTTTTTCCTTCTACTTTTTTCTTTCTTTTTTGTTGGCGTTTTGGAGGGGGTGAACGCCCCCATCGCGCCCCCATCGCCCCCCCCCCGGCTACGCAAGTGCACTCCCATGGTATAGGAGCTTTTTGCAGTATTGATGGTTTGCAACTCTGTAAAAGAACACTATTTGGCACTACAAACTTAAAGGCCGTGTCTAGTTTTGGTAAATCTAAGAATATTCATTTTGAATCCATTGTCAGATAAACCGATAAAAACCAAGTGTTATAATTATCATAAAACACATTAGCATTGATATTATGCGTGTTTTCTGCCTTGCTATGCATGCTATTTGGGAAATCGTGAATGCGTTAAGGGAGAAGGGAGAAAGGGAGAAGTAATGAAATTAGGCCCCATGTCACAATGGAAATTGACAGAAGTTGCCTTAAATTGACAAAATTGACAAAGATTGCGCAACATTATGCAAAGTTGACATGCAAGTTTAGGCAACTTTGCATTTGCTTGGGCAACTTTGCGCCATTTCCGGCAATTTTGCGCCCATTTCTGGCAATTTTCCGCAACTTCCGGCAATTTTGCGCAACCTTACGCCATTTCCGGCAATTTTGCGCAACCTTGCGCCATTTCCGGCAATTTTGCGCCCATTTCTGGCAATTTTCCGCAACTTCCGGCAATTTTGTGCCCATTTCTGACAATTTTCCGCAACTTCCGGCAATTTTGCGCAACTTTGCGCCATGTCCAGCAATTTTACGCAACTTCGCGCCATTTTCCGGCATTTTTGTGCAATTTTGCGCCATTTCGGGCAATTTTGCGCAACTTTGCACCATTTCAGGCAATTTTGTACAACTTTGCGCCATTTCCAGCAATTTTGTGCAACTTAGCACATTTTCAGGAAACTTTGGAAAAGTTTGCACAACTTAAGGGAACTTTGCACAACTTAATGTAATTTAGAGAAACTTGGTGCATCTATGAGAAAGTTTTTGAAACTCTGTGCAATATCAAACATTTTTTAGCAATTTTTAGCACCTGCACACAATACAATGCCACTTTGAGCAGGTTTTCAAAATATATATATTGACTTTTGGTGCCTGCTCTCTTTCATTCGTCTCAAAATCTTATCTTGGCATATGATTTCAAATATCAGGACTTTATAATAATACTATTGCATCTTTCCTGTGGTCATGCACTTCTGCCAAACAATCACATAGTTGAACATCATCTTTGAAACTCTGTATTCATACATGTACTTCAGTCACAGAGTATGAGGACACCAAGAATGGTGCAATGTCAGATGTGCATGTATATAAAAGATTTCTTTAAATTTTTTTTATTAATTTTTTAATCCTCTAGCCCTCTATAATATTTTGTTCATATCTAAAGGGATCATGGAGAAAATATTAACATTCATGTGGTTCCAAATCTCCATATATGCAATACGGTAAAGTGGGGGATGATGCTGTGGAACGGATCACCCACCTTTTAAATTCTTTGGGAGATAATTACATGGAACTCTAGCATTAACTAATTAAATATACTATCGCAAATCTAACGATGACATGCAATGCCAGGAGTATTTTATGTGGTACTAGTGAACAAATAAAAGACCTGCTTGCAAAAATATTTTGTAATGGAAGAAACAATTTATTATACTTAAAAATGTGATACATGTGATATGACTGCTGGATTTTGTTTACTACCCTTCCTCTAACTGTATTGAACAGTTCGTCGGCATTGTCTCTTAATGACATAAACCAGTTTTGGCAAAATTGATCATGAAGTATAGTGGGGGGGGGGGGGGGGGTCAGGAAAAAGCATTTATCATAGTGAGATATAACTTCCATAATTACACACATTAAGAAGATTTTTGTGGCACTGAAAATGGAGAATTAAATATTGCTGACTTAGAAGGAACTTTTGTCCTGTGGCCATTTTCACCATTAACACTTGTGTAATAAAACACTCGCCATGAGTCCCTTAAACTATGTGCTTCCTTTAACTTAATCATGGTTAAGAGATTCCCTTAAGGGTACAGGATGCTTTCTTTGTAGCGCAGCTACAAAAAGATAATTTTCATGGTTTAGAATAGGAGATTAATGACAAATAAACCCTGAATGCTTTTCTTGGTCATGGAATACAAGTCGTACATTTTGTACACTTTAAATAATTTCTTAATGTATTGTGGTTTTTCAGTTATGTGTCATTTTATGAAGATGGTCCATTTCAACTCTTTTTACATCATAATTGAAGAACCACAAGACCCACAAAATTGTAACTGGATATTTGGATTCAGCATCACACCTGATTTAAAATCTTTACAAATTTCACTATAGCCGATTAGGACTCGCAAGTTACGACGAACGACCAAATCTCCTATGTCAAAAGGTCCTGTAGCCTTAAGTTTACCTCAAATTTAATTTTTTTCCATTGTCTTAAGTTATAATAAGCATATTTAGAGCTGGATTTTGCTGTAAACCCAACTAAAATTATTTGAGTTACTGTTGTAATGGTATGGCCAATTTAGTACAGCTGAAAATAACAAAATACAAAGGGATTTGAACACTGTAACTGGCTATATCTCAAAATCAACACATCTGACAAATTACTGAATTCATTTGATCACATCACCTATTAATGCCTTTATAACCTAAATAAATAGTACAAATGAGTTATTACTGTAAACAGGTACAGGCATGTGACAAATATTGAAACACTTTTGCATTATATCCTAAATTTTCCAGTAGGGATTAACGCACAAAATCTAGTTTAGATCATTAAATCCCCACTCATGTACTTCAGGGTAGGGAAAACAAAACAAAACAAACAAAAAAACATTCCAAAGCTTGTATGTCCCACAGAATTCAAAACTGGCATTGAACTAGTTGTGAATGACCCTAAAGGTCGAATATTGATTCATATGTAGAGTACAAATGCCACTTTTAGGTGCTTTTGGACATAACTTTTTATTATATATATATATACAGTGCATCCCAAAAAGAACTATACACTTTTGAAATGGCTACCAAATAAAGGTAATAAGATTCTTGGGTAAAATGTTTATATTTATATAAAGTTATATCCTTAACTATCATTATGACACCAAAAATTCTGAAAAAAACGCATGCTTCAGTGAGTAATGCCCACTTTTGTAAAGGACACAAAAATTACCCTGCGCAGGAATTCACTATTCATTTTGCACGTGGTTATGAAACGCCATGAAGGAGTCAAAATTAATGATGGAATAAATCAGCAAACAGAGTCAAAAATAAACCCAAGAGTTAAAAAAACAATCAATATTATGCAAAAATGTAATATTTTACTGTTTTGTTTTCATATCATTGATTTTTGCCTGTACTTCAATTTATTTTTGTCTTTGTTGGCCGATTGATTCCATCATTAATTTTGACTTATCATGGCGTTCCATAACCAGGTGCAAAATGAATAGTGAATTCCTGCGCAGGGTAATTTTTGTGTCCTATACAAAAGTGGGCATTACTCACTGAAGCATGCGTTATTTTTGGAATTTTTTGTATCATATTGATAGTTGAGGATATGAGCTTTATATATTTATAAATTTTTTCCCCAATAATCATATATATTCCTATTTGGTAGCTATTTAAAAAGTGTATAGTTCTTTTTGGGACGCACTGTATATATATATATATACACCTAATACATAAGATTATTGTTCACTGGTCATATTTACTATCAATCTCACAAACTTGTCACAGGGAAAAAGTTACTAAGCTGAAATGATAGTGCCCTTTTTCTCTGCCCTAAGTCAAATGATAGAACAATTTTTCCCTGTGCATGTTACCATGGCACACGACACTTATGCTTGAAGGGACAGTTGACACTAGAGATGAGTTCATGACACATCAGTCTATCATCACCAACTTTGCATTGACACGTTGAATGGCGGACTAGAAATTCCATACAGCCAAAGATTTATAAACATTTAACAATTAAATTTGAAGTGGGTATGTGCAGGAATACATTTCAGTAAGTTAAGTTTCATTTACTCATTCCAGAAAAATACAGCAATAAATTTCCTAAATAAAATAAATACTAAATCGTTGTGCGATGAAACACCTGTATATTGCAATCCTTTAATTAGCACTATAATCTGTCGCAACAAGGCTTGGCAGTGATGTCAGTGTGTGCTTTGTTGCACACAGCTACAAATTACAAGCGTTCACACAATGCACTTGTGCATAATTATATGCGTGTGTTTAAGGATATCGCCTAGATTCAAGCAAATATAACTGTCTTTTATTCCAGATTGGGTGGTTTGCTTCCGTTTGTACGTGATCAAATCCTTAGCAGGTTCAATCAATGTATTCAAATTGAGCACCCAAAGCAGATAAGGTGACACTTGTATGTATTGAAGGTTAAAGATTGTTTTGCTTGCCTGTGTGCTTAGAAAGAAACATTGGGTGCTTCTCCAAACAATGGTCCCACAAACTCTTAAGCAAGTTTGCTTCATCACGTGCATGTTAGCATTTGTAAACTATTCATGGAAGTTGTAGATAAAATGGCGAGACCCTTTCCTCTGTAACAGTTGTCCCACTTTTATGAATAGCCTGTTGGCAAATCTAAGATCCTTGGTCATACTCATCCACATTGTGAGTCACTTCATTGTGCTGCCACTCAATCATTAAATCTGATAAGTTATAAATGGAGTTTTTAAAGACCCATCTCTTGGCTTTCTTGCCAATTAACAGAATGGTGTTTACTGTGAAATACACTAAATGTGTCCATTCTCAACATCATCAAAATTCACACTGATGTTGAATATGCTGATGCCAATTCTTCTTTCCTGAAATCAGTAACAGTAGCACTTCAAGTTCAAAGGAAGGAAGGGAGGGATAGATTTCATGCTCTAATGCTTGCACAGTGACGTCAGTCCATTCAAATTATGTGAACATGACATCACTATGCTTGCTGCACTAAAGCATGAATAATGATAACATGGTGAGGGTAGACACTTTTTGTGTCTGAGTAGATCACATGGTGAGGGTAGACACTGATTTTGGGTGTTTAATAACTACATTTGTTTGATTTTATGTCTATGATTAATACCATTCTCTTGTTTGCTGTTTTCTTTTCAATGATCGAGGGATGAGTGTTTAATAGTTACATTTATAAAATATAAAGTTCAATTTTATGAGTTACACAGCTCTCTGTTAAATGTCCAATTTCAATTGTGACTTTCATTCATTGTTATCTTCTGCTTCACCTTCATTATGTTCTTCACTTGCTTCACCTTCATTATGTTCTTCACTTGCTTCACCTTCATTATGTTCTTCACTTGCTTCGCCTTCATTATGTTCTTCACTTGCTTCGCCTTTATTATGTTCTTCACTTGGTTCGCCTTCATTATGTTCTTCACTTGGTTCGCTTTCATTATGTTCTTCACCTCCTTCGCCTTCATTATGTTCTCCTGGCGTGCCTTTTTCATTCTGCCCTGTTTGTACCTCTCTCTCTCCACCTTCCATATCGTCCACTCCGTCTTCATCAGTAAAATTGTAAATGTCATTCTGATCCTGCAGGTTGCCAGTTACTACTGCAGGCAACTCTGTATATACTGACCTGCATGCTGTATCTGGGCTGCGTATCTGCAATGTGGTAGAAAAATAGATGCGATATTAAAACAGAGTACATTAAAATAAAAGTTTGCCATTGTGACATTTACCTTGCTTCTCCCCATTCCAGAAAAATAACAACAAAAACATTTATACCATAAATAGGCCTACATGACACATGTCTCTCCCCCAATAATTCAATTAGCAGTTATTGGGAATAAAACTTGACATTTCAAATGTCATCAATTTCTAGGTGTTTTTGCACACTGGAACCAGCTGCAAGACTTGGAACGAGACATAATTTCAATTATGTTTGTTGTTGTTGTTGGTTTTATTTTCCAATGTTATAAAAATAATGATAAAAATATGCACAGTTTACAATGCAATCAACAAGTTTTCAAATGCCACGGCTTGTGCCAAGTCTTTGAATTCTGTGACAAGAATGTGAAAAATATGTGTTTGGGGTGCTTTTTTCGCCCACAATTTGAGCAAATAAAAAAAAAATGTTTTATTCCTACTTTGTGCTAATTAAATTATGATGATATGGAAGTTGTTTGTCAACCACATTGATTAGTGTTGTATTTTTTATGGAGTGGGGGGGTAGTGTTTTTTTTTATAGTTATACTCTGTATGGAAATAAGATTGTTTCAGTTGTGCTGGGGAGTGTTCACGCACTAAACATTATGTCAGTTCAGTCATATCAACAATTATTATAGGGAATAAGGTATTGCTTTTAACAGCTGCCTTCAATCTACCATTATTTTTAACACTGAACAACTCAGCTTCACCTGTTTGTTCTACTTAAAATATTTTACTCTCACAACACTGGTACATGATTAATTACATTCTTAATTTTGAAATGACCATCCCAACCAAAGGCAGATGTTAATATTGCTCCCCCTCCCCCGCCCCCCCCCCCCCCCATGATGATTTTTTAGGTGGTGAAAAAGAAAAAAAAAGGAAAGGCAAGGATTGACATTCCTACATAACTACGCATGTGATTTCCATTACAAACTCAAACTACAATTCTAAACATGATATTTTAATACACTTAACCGGCCCCGGTGGCCCAACCGGCCCTGACAAACAGCCAGCCCATCTGGAAATTTCCCGACCATCCATATGACCAGTCCGACTATGCATTTCAATCAAAAGTACATACAAATCAAACTGGTTTTATTCAGTTTTAAATCTAAGGAATACTTACATCACTTGCCAATGGCACACCCTCTTCATTCAATTCTTGATCTGTGATGAATCGGTCTTCAATCACTCGTTTCCATCGTCTTGCCAGCAATGAGGCTACCTTGTCTCTCTTTGTATGATTCTCCAAGTGGTTTACCAAGGCCGTTATCCCACTGATGTGCGAAAGTGTGACTTTGCCTTTTAAGGATAAAACAAAATAATGGAAAATGTTACAAGAATCAAAAATGGGGAGGAATGCATTGCCATTCCTTTCAGGGACACTAGTATGGCCCAGATCCACTGCACATTCTAGAAAAATACTGCATTGATCTTGCTGAATGATACATTAAGCCATTTAAGGGTGATGGAAATTCTTGAAAATACATTTCTTTTCTAACTATTTAATTTGCACTAACTAGCAATTTGAAAAGGAGATATTTCGCACTGACACTTTACACATCTTGTCACAAGACTGCCAATTGCCAGAGGTATATAACTCTTGACTCATCCTTATTACTCCAGACAATTCAACATTTTCTTTTTCAATATTAGGGTGACAAAAAAAAGAGAAATGTTTGCTACAGCTCAAACATACTGAAATTATGTAGTATTGTTCCATCGCAAAGTCAGGTTAAAAAAATTATAGGTCTCGTATATGAGATTTATTGGCAGTTCGTAAAATTAAAAGAATATTATGATGTAAACTTTATCACTTGCAGTGGATTAATAATTGTACACCAGTTGTTTTGAGAGTATTATGAAAAGTCTAAACATTTTTTTCTTTGGAACCAAGGTCAACATCAATATGTTAAGATATTTCACAATGCCTCCAAAAAGACTAATGCAAAGCTCTTCATGTCATTCATAACTGGCACAATTTCATTACAATTAGAGGTTAATAACTGCGCATCAGTTTTTTTCGGGAGGCATTGTGAAAAATCAAAACATTTTCCTTTGGAACCGAGGAATATTCCGAGGGGCGCAGCCCTGAGGGATATTCCTCGGTTCTGATACTTACCAAATATAATAAATACATTGTAGTCTATACATTTCAAAATCCTTCACAACGGTGTCTGCGCTCGCACAAAACACGGATTGACTGCCGTTGAAAAAATGACTATTGAAAACGACTATTGAACGATGACTATTGAACGCTCAGCTTCCCTGGCCAGCCCTGGCTAAAACTATGACCAGACTTTTGACCAATCAGAGGACAGGATTATTCAACATTCTTAGCATGAGTTATATAATATACTATAGACTCATTATATCACCACTACACTCTAGCCTATACTGTTAAGAAATGACCAGTCACTTATATCCAACTCCTCAGATGCCACTGGCTCCCACATGCTAACAGCAAGTCAACAGAAACATCTCCAAGGCCGAGATCCAGCCGAGGCCGTCAGGCCGAGGAAAATACAGAGGGTGGTGACTGATAATGGGATCTCTTGGCCTTGTTGTGGAGTAGGGAGTAGGGAGGATGATTGGAACTTCTGATATTTGAACCATGTCCAGCTCTGGAGCAGGGCTAATTGAAGAGTGCATAAATTTCAATACTATTTGTATTTTAGTCATTGAATAGACTCTGTACCCGTTAGAGTCAGAGATTGCCTGGTGCGTAAGACAAATAAGCTGTAGTCTGTCACCACCTGTTCATGTCATGGCCTGTATCTTTCAATCCCAAAGACAACCAGACGTTATCGGGACAGGGTCTATACAGTGGCAGCTGCTAATTTTGGGTATATGCTTCCAATTGGTTTTTGTAATGCATCCAGTTTTAAATGCTTGGAAGTCTCTTGTCAAGTCTCTTGATGGGGTCAAAGGTCATGCAGAGGTCATAAAGATCAAAAATGTGATTTGGCTATGAAATACATGTTCTCCCACACATTTAATGACAAGTCATAACATTGACCTTCATCTGACCTTTGACCTCGCCACAGGTGTCAAGAAAGTGATTTGGTTATAAAATGTACCTTCTATAAACAACATGCCAGCTAGGTTCATATCTCACTTGAGATCTAGTTTTTGTTTACCTTTGAGGGACATCTTTGAGAAGTTCTTCAGCTGCTCAAATGCAACCATCAAACTATCTACATCATGTGCATCGATCGTCACCTCCTCCCCATGAAGCTTGTAGGTCACATTGATTTTGCATCTGCCGATGCGGAAAGCTTTCTTCACATCTTTAATGTAAGCTGCAGGATCCTGGCATTTTATCTCAGACAAGATGAACATCCGTGATTGTTTCTTCTCTCCTGCACTGCTTGTGCAGGAGATGAAGAAAGTTTTGCTTCTATTAATGCAAGAAGAAGATAAAATAAATTTATTGTGAGTCCAGCATATCACTAGCATTTGGTCAGGTTAAGACAGTAGAAAGTGGTTACATGAAGTACTTGTTTGGATATGGAGGAAATTTCACACACAAAAAATGGACAAGTATGCACCTTAAAGGAAATGGCCTTCTCACCAATTTTTTTCTCCTTTTTTAAAATCATGCACTGATAAAGATTGTGTCATTCTTGGCCAAATTTTGACTTTTCGAACTACATTGGCATTCCATTGGCTGACAGGAAGCATGATTTGTTGTAATTCACATGCAGTGCTCTACACCAATTCGCTGTTTATTAGCATTTTGATCATGCTTCTGAATTTTCTTTTCTCCGAGTTCATAATTATTCAATACGGAACCAACATACGTCATCCTTTGCTGATGATCTGATCCTTGTGGTGAAGGTGATCTTGATTAAAATAAAAGCAAGCATTTTTTAAAATGCATAATGTATGTAGATTAGATTTACACATATCCAGTAAAAAAACACATGATGGAACTGGAAAAGATAAGGATTTAAGACACGGTCTCACATTGAAGGATCGTGTACAAGTAAACCTCTGGATATCTTAAAAGTAGGATTGGATGCATGTAATATTATTCAACACACAAACAAAATGTACATCTGCAGAAATATGTGAGATGCACCAGCTCACTAGCAGACAAATACCACCTTGCATTCAGCATGCTTGTGGTACAGCAAAATCATGGACGCAAGTATTTTCTTCATATTGCTCTGACTCTATGCCCGCGTAATTCATACATTTGAATACTTGTTACATTTTGATGCAGTCTGAAATTAATGTACCAACAAACAAACCAGCTAGCTCTCATAGCCATTCTTTTCTTTTACCTTTATACATATGTGATGCTCCACGACGAACCTGGTGTAAAGTCGCCAGAGCTTATTCTGTGATATGGCTCATTAAACCCAACTCAACAACAGAAAACAAAGGATTTTCAACTACAAATCTTAAATTTTCAATGTCTTTTCATTGAGCAGTCACCATACATTGTATATCATTTTAGAGCATATATTTTGGAGAGTATAAATACCTCAACTAGAGCGCTCACTATATTCACATAATATAAACTGTGGGCCGCTTTTTTGCCATTCAGAAAAAAATGCAATGAGCTCATTAATATGTATATCTAACAATAACAGTTTGCATGGTTAATAATTGTGTTGACTACTACCCACATACCAAGTTTCATCAAAATTGGACTTAAGTAGCATTCTGGTCGTTCACCTTGTTGTAGATAGCCAATCAAAACAAATATGCAAATGAGCGTATTAATATGCATGTTTACCATCAACAATTTGCATAGGTAATACTTGTGTCCATCACTACCCACATTATACCATGTTTCGTCAAAATGGACTTTGCATTCTGGTCAAGGTTCACCTGTTTGTATATTAGCCAATCAGAACAAATATGCAAATGAGCTCATTAATATGCATGTTTACTGTCAACAGTTTACATAGGTAATACTTGTGTCCAACACCACCCACGTACCATATGTCGTCAAAATGGGACTTTGCCTTCTGGGCAAGTTTCACCTTCTTGTATATTAGCCAATCAGAATAAATATGCAAATGAGCTCATTAATATGTGCATTTTGTATCAACAGTTTGTGAAGGTAATGCTTGTGCCAACCACTATTCACATACCAAGTTTCGTCAAAATTGGACTTTGCCTTCTGCTCAAGGTTCACCTTTTTATATATTAGCCAATCAGAACAAATATGCAAATGAGCTCATTAACATGTGCATTTTCTGTCAACAGTTTGCGTAGGTAATGCTTGTGCCAACCACTATCCCATGTACCAAGTTTCATCAAAATCGGATTCTGCCTTCTGGTCAAGGTTCACTTTTTTCGTGTGTAAAATTGTTGACGAGAGACACACACATCCATCCATCAGGATACACATCCCTCCGGACAAACGAAAGCTAAGTGTGCCTTGCAGCCATGCTGCTGCCCATAAAAATGAAAAAACCTCAAATTGCAACTTTACACCTGGTTCGTCATGGAGCATCACATATTATAATTTTACAAAATAATAAATATTATATAACACATACCTTTGATTGCGGTGTAGTGATGGACTCTGTGAACTCCTGGATCTAAGTGAGACAGAAAACACATGTAATTATAATTTATTTGACCAATAAATTACACTTTGACTTTACAAATTGAGGCATTCAGACAGACAACTGATATTGATAAGGATTGGGGCATTTTCTTGAAATTAGACAATGCTGAATTGAGGCATCTGTAAGGTTAATCAGGTTAATTTAATATCAAAATACAAACAGTTTGGATGTAGATATTTTTTTTTACCTCATTGGTGTCATAGAATATAAAAAGTGTCCATAGTTTAATAAAAAATGATGGCAAACATAAGTTATAATTTAAAAAGACGACACAAGTGTTTCAATGTTTATATTTATTGTTAATTACAATATTTTGAATGTAATCTCAAATTATTATACAACAGCAAGAATGGTTTTACATTGATATTAATTAATTCACACATTCTGTGAGGAGGATCAACTGAAAATTTGTATTGCTTTGGTAGCATACCGAAGCACAGTGGCAAGGAAATGTTTTTTGTATGCGAGAGAAATTAGAACAGTAGCCTATGGAGCAAGGTAATACACAAATACATGCATAATTTGAAAATGCAAAATCACACTACTGTACATGTGTTTTTGAAGCACGGTTGTTCTAATTTTGCTGTTGTTATTTTATTTTTTATTTTTTTTTTGCTCTAGTTCCATTTATTTCATATACCACTGTATGTTGCCTTATTTTGTGTTTTTGAAGCACAGTTGCTCTAGTTCTACTTCTTACACTTTACTACATGTTGACTTAATTTATTGTTTGTAGTATTATTTTTGACCTGTTCACTCAGTTAAAGGGACAATCACACATTCTGTGAGGAGGATCACATGAAAATTTTAATTTTTCAAAAGTTTGTTAATTTCGTAGCCAAGTCATAAAAAATAAGAAATACTGAAGCAAGAACATGTTGTTTGTGACAAAATAAAACATTGTATGCATTTTCTATTACAATGCAGTAGCCTATGGTGCATTATAATACATATAATCAACTGAAATTTATAAATAAGCATTTTTCATGTGTATCTACTGATAGGTTCTAAAAAGAGGTTGCTAGAATCATGGAATGTCTATGATTTTAAAAGAGATCCCCTCCTCTGCCCTTTCATAGGGCTATCCAAAAATGAACCCCTCCCAACAGTCACAGGCATGGCAGCAACCATCCCATAAGTTCAATGGAAATATGTGTGAGAGGAGGGGGAAGAAAAAATTTGTACGCACGATCAACCCTGTGTCAATCGCGTGGGAGTGCAGTCGGTAAGTCACTAAGCCAAGCTATACAGTCAAATCTATATAGAAATTTGGTGTGTACAATTTAGGCCCTATAGATAATTATATAGAGGCCGATTGCACAATAGCCGAGAGTCGCGGGACTTGGTTCGTAAAACGCTTGACTAATATGTGTGTGTGTGTGTGTGTGTTGATCATTCAGGGGCCTTTTTATGCTGGTTAGTTGTTTTACAAACTTATTTTCCAATAAAATGTTCAAAGAAGGAAAAAAAAAACAAAAACGAATACCTGTTTCCGCTTCTCCTATATGAAGAGGGCGTCACTGATCTGGACCTACTTCTTGACCTGGAGCGCAACCTTGATTGTGACCTGGAATGAGAACATTGACAACTTTTAATAGCTTGAAAAATCAAATTACCACCAACTTGGGAACTGGTTCTTTCCATTAGTCATCCCATGACTGGAAAATTGTTCTTCCTAAAAGAAGTTTGCTAATGTTATGTGAAATTACAAATCCTTATTTGGCTACATTTGTATAACCTTTCATTAACAGGCTCTCATGCTTTGTATGACAAAACTTTTGCGTATGTTTTACCAGTTACTTTAAGCAACCTGCATGTTAAAGTATTTTTTTTCCCTTCATGACATTCGCTTTTAAAATTCATCAATCTCGTGTCACTCGCGTGGGAGTCCAGTCCGTCCGCCACTAAGCCAGGCTATACGGTCCAATCTAGGAATTTGGTGTGTGTATATATAGGCGATGATTGCACAATAGCCAAGAGTCGCGGGACTTTGTTCATAAAACGCTTTACTAATGTGTGTGTGTTGATCATTCAGGGGCCTCTTTATACTGGTTAGTTGTTTTACAAAATTATTTTCCACTAAAATTTTCAAACAAGGAAAAAAACGAATACCTGTTTCTGTTCCTCCTATACGACGAGCGCGTCACTGATCTAGACCTACTTCTTGACCTGGAGTGCAACCTTGATCGTGACCTGGAATGAGAACATTGACAACTTTTAATAGTCATTAGTCATCCCATGACTGGAAAATTGTTCTTCCTAAAAGAAGTTTGCTAATGTTATGTGAAATTACAAATCCCTATTTGGCTACATTTGTACAACCTTTCATTCACAGGCTCTCATGCTTTGTATGACAAAACTTTCGCGCATGTTTTACCAGTTCCTTTAAGCAACCTGCATATTTAAACAGGGATGCCAGTGGGCTTTAATGAAAAAGTAGGAAAATGCCCAAAATTTGCCACATTAAATTAGTGGCCCAATTGTAGGAAATTACCTGAAATATTATCAGATTGGGCATAATCGTGTTCCAGGCCCCACTCAATTAATGCATGGTGAGTGGGGCTGATGCCCACATTCATCATGATCGATTATCTCTTCTGACCTAACTTAGACCACAACAGCTAACTAGGACATAAATACAGAAATAGAAGACGGACTTTCACATTTTGAAAAAAAGAATGTGTTAATCGATCATCACGTTTAATCATCTTCTTTTAAAACTCTCTTATATATACTCGTGTTAACGGCCCCACCAAATGCGATTCAAATATCATTAATACAGCATCGGGGCTGATGAGCACAGTATATATACTCGTGTTTACGGCCCCACCAAACGGGATCCAAACGTGATTCACACAGCAGCGGGGCTGATGCCCATCAGCCCCACTGCCGTGATAATCAATTCATAATCCCGTTTGGTGGGGCCGTAAACACGAGTATATATTAGGGAGTTGTCAATCCAGTAATGTTAAAAATGTGAAAATGTGAAAATGTAAAAATGAGTTTCATGATCGATCAACTATTGAACAAATAATCAAATGTAGGCCTAGATTCTAGACCCTAATACTTCGTGGGGGAATCAGCCCCACATTCAAACTATATTAGAGGTGGGGCCTGAAACACGATATTGCCTCAGATTGCCTGATATCAGGCAATTGCCTGAAAACTGGTATCCCTGTTTAAAGCATTTTTTTTTCTTCGTGACATTCGCTTTTAAAATTCATCGACCACATGTCACTCGCGTGGGAGTCCAGTCAGTCCGCCACTAAGCCAGGCTATACGGTCCAATCTAGGAATTTGGTGTGTATAGACATAGATCTATAGGTGCCGATTGCACAATAGCCAAGAGTCGCGGGACTTGGTTCATAAAACGCTTTACTAATGTGTGTGTGTTGATCATTCAGGGGCCTCTTTATGCTGGTTAGTCGTTTTACAAAATTATTTTCCACTAAAATTTTCAAACAAGGAAAAATAACGAATACCTGTTTCTGTTTCTCCTATACGACGAGCGCGTCACTGATCTAGACCTACTTCTTGACAGGCCAAGACATGCTGCATGTTACGTGGACACCGACAGTCGTGAACACAGTCTTCCGTGCACACTTCCCGGGGGGGGGGGGGGGGGGCCACTTACATTGACGAGTGGATACCATGCGCGACCAAAGAAACACGTAAAAAGGATGTCCTTTTCACGACAGGGCACGTTACGTACGTAACGTGATAAGGGTGTCAAAAACACAAAAATAATGAAAAAAGGGTATCTATTTCGCTAGGAAAATTACGTGTTTAGGGTCAAATTTGCGGGGATGATAAAACAAAATTAAAATGTTTTATAAAGGATGTCCTTTTTGCCCCAACACTTCGTGTTTAGAGTCCGATTTGCGCGAGGTGTAGAAGTTGTATGGGGTCGTACTAAACCAAATAGGGTAAAGCCGACGACCGAAGGACCCGTAACAACAAAACATTCCTGTACTTGTTTAGGGGTTCATTTCAGGGAATATTTGCCAAGAGTATCGTTTTGTTTCCAATACTTGTTAAGGGTAGGGTTTCACACGCCAATACTTGTTAAGGGGGGCATTTTCAGAATATGGAAATTACGTGTTTAGGGTGCTTTTCGAACCCCCTTGGTCGCGCATGGTATCCACTCGTGAATGGAAGTGGCCCCCCCCCCCGGGGCACACTTATTTACTTTCATTTTACTTTTAAAGACTTTTAACATGTTTAGAAGATGATCTCATCTTCTCTGGTTAAAAGCATGCCAAATGTCTCACACATTATTAGTTATTATTCGATCCTACTTCAATCCGGGGTTCCCTATACCTAGACACTGAAGTTAGACTCTAAAATTGAAACTAATTGACAGAGAAGAATTTTGTTTTCGTATAGAGAAAGAGAGAGAGAGAGAGACACACACAGACAGAGAGAGAGAGAGAGAGAGAGAGACAGAGAGAGAGAGACGGGGATAATGAGCCGTGTACTATATCATTGCCTATAGATATATACGGTGACTTTCTTGTGCACTTGTACTCGTGTAAAAATGCCCAACTCGTTTCATCTTGTGCTGTTGTGGTGACTTAGAATGATAATTTGAAAAATAATTTGGTCATATAGGGTGCTGAGTTATGTGGGGGCTTCAAACCCTCCCCCCCCCCCCCCCATGGACATATTAAATAAATGTGAGAGATAATAAAAATATGCTTTTTTTAGACATGAATTACGTCCCGAGATCGGATATTTTGATTAGCTTACATGCCAATGCCATAGAACATAAACTTTAGAGGGGGTGGGTAGCAGGCATATTGCATCTTTCACAGTATCAATAATTCACCGATTATGAACATAGGATCTATCTGCATTATACAGTCATCTCTCTCTCTCTCTCTCTGTACCCGGTAGGGTCTATAATTTATCGATATCACACACACACACACACACACACACACACACACACACACACTTTCTCTCTCTCTCTCTCTCTCTACTACCCCCTTCATAATATATATATATATATATATATATATTTCAGGGAAGACGGAGTTTCCTTAGTGCCCAACTACTGTCAGTTTCTTGCCGGAGCAATCATCAGGTTGGTGAACTGACAGTAGTTGGCCTGGGCACTACTAAGGAAACTCCGTCTTCCCTGAAATATACTCGCTCCGTTTCCACGTAGAGCACTTTTGGACGTTCCATGGTCTAACTTACGGATATATATATATATATTCTCTCTCTCTATCTTTCCGACTGTCGAAACTTGCTCGCAATCAACCACACAACTCAATTCACACAACATTTTCCACAACATAAACCACAAATTCATTTGTTCCCTAATTTGCTGTCATAGATTAAATTAAGAAATATATATAATAAAAGATACACTCACCTCAAAAAAAAATAAAGTTTGGAGTATCCTCAACTAGGGTAAACCCCCACATAAAATTCATAGTAGCCTGGGCTTCGAAATCAAGGTAAAATAATACACAAAAAAAATCTCCATCTTGGTAACTTGTGAATGAATAATTGTGGATTAAAGAAAAAGCTTCAACATAAATCATAATAACATAATCAAAAGAAAAAGATAGAGCAGGCATTATTTTGGTTGATTGAAACGATTGAAACGGTTGAATAAACGAAAAAGACTAAATGGGCTTGTTAAGATTATGACAAGATAGTGCCTGTATAAGCGCGCATTTAAATAGTAACTTTCATTGTAAATTACAAAACGCGTGAAGGTCCAAGCCGGTGGCAGGAACAGTGACTGGGCAGCAACCAGCTAGATG
>JAPZVO010000340.1:24762-47274 GCA_029962745.1 Echinometra lucunter
TGAGGAAAACATCCTATAGGATTCTGTCCCGTCGCATTGATAAAAGTTTTGGCTATATCTGCCCTACTTTGACAAAAAGAAGCAAATCACAAAAGTGACATTTCCTGTAGAAGAGCAAAATGTATCTGTCATTTACATTGACATCATCTCTTTTAAGGGGAGTGTCCATGCATAAAATTTGGCCCGAAAGAAAAGAACCCAACTAGGTAAAAGATGAAAATATCAGTAACTCAGATTTGGTTATATCACTTGCCTCCTTTTGTCAAAATAGGGCTGATATATGAACATCATGTTTTAATACAAGACAAGTATTTAGAAAAGAGAATTACATAATCCCACTTACTTTCTCAACTACGGTAACAGTCATTCTCAAAACTGCAGAAAATCAGGAAAAATGACAAAGGTTAACTTCCGCTAACAGATTCATTTTATTCCAACCATCTAATCACTTCACTCTAGAAAATAGAATTACAGAAGAGGTTATATCTACATTAACATTTTACATTCATATTTTCAACACAGACTAACTTTTAAAAAATAACCATTAATAGGTTCACACACTATAGGCCTATGCTTCGCATACTCTTATCAACTCAGAACAGAAATATTCTCAAGTGGAGAAGGAATCACTGGTTGTTATCTACATAGTAACAAAGTTCAGGCCCCATGTCACAGTGGAAATTGACAAAAGTTGCCAAAAATTGACAAAATTGACCAAAGTTGCACAAAATTGTACAAAATTGCATAAACTTTTCACAAAGTTGCTCAAAATTGCGCAAAGTTGTACAAAGTTGCATAAACTTTTCACAAAGTTGCACAAAATTGCGCAAAATTGTACAAAGTTGCACAAACTTTTCTCAAAGTTGCACTAAATTGCGCAAAATTGTACTAAGTTGCACAAACTTTTCTCAAAGTTGCACTAAATTGCGCAAAATTGTACAAAGTTGCACAAACTTTTCTCAAAGTTGCACTAAATTGCGCAAAATTGTACAAAGTTGCACAAACTTTTCTCAAAGTTGCACTAAATTGCGCAAAATTGTACAAATTTTTCACAAAGTTGCAAAAAATTGCGTAAAGTTGTACAAAGTTGCATAAACTTCTCACGAAGTTGCACAAAAATGTGCAAAGTTGTACAAAGTTGCATGACCTTCTCACAAAGTTGCAAAATATTGCGCAAAGTTGTACAAAGTTACATTAACTTTTCACAAAGTTATGCAAAATTGCGCAAAGGTTCACAAAGTCACATAAAATTGTACTAAGTTCCATTAACTTCTCACAAAATTCCACTTTCTGCTCCCTTCCCCAAAATGAATTAAAACTTGAATTCTAGCTGCACCATTGAAAACACTTGTGCGAAATTGAAAACACTTGTGCGAAGTTGCAATGCAAAGCTTTGCACGTGTGCATTAACGTAATCGTGCACAATTAAACATGCATCGCAACTGCTCGAGTACATGTACGTAACATGTGTCTTGATGATGGTATTGGTATGATACGTAGAATTTTTAATTATTGTAGATAAAATGAAGCTTTTGAAGCCATTGCTTAACTAACGATAAAGATTACTACTATGGTGTTAGAAAAGTTGTGGAAATACTTGACAAATAACACAGCTTTAGTGAGTTTATTAGTTTTTATTATAGCTTAGTATGCCATCATACAGATACACTGAGAGGGATTAAAGTGATTAATTGTTTCTGCCTTACACTTAAACTCTCTATACCCATCATCTTTGTTTATCACTTTTAACCAGTAATAACTATTCACTTTTAATGTAAAAGAAATGGGTCAATTGCCGGTGTTCATCAATGTTCAAGTATACAAGAAATGAAGGGCACAATTGTAAATGAAAAAAAAAGACTGGTAAATAAGCTATTGGCAAAGGAAAATAGGTAGTGAAAAAATTTAGGCAAGTGAAAAAGTTAGGCAAGTGAAATGTTAGGCAATTGAAAAAGTTAAGAAATCAACTGCTTCAAATTATATCGGATTTTTATGCGACTCACATATACAGTGTGTTCCTAAAAAAAAAGGTAATCGAAGTTCAAAGGTCAATCATTTCAAAAGTATATGGTTTATTTTTGTAATTTGTTTACTAAACTACTAAGTAACTCATCAGCTTTAATCTGAGACATTGTTTACGTCCAAACTGTAATGGGTCACACAGTTAGGGTCCTTTGAAGGTGATAGGTACAAAACCCATTTTTTCCAAGTTTTTCGTTTCTAGGGTATGAAACCAACTTTTTATAAATTGTTGGTTTCATAGTGTAAATCCCTTTCATATAAAGTGTATACTTTGCGAAAACTATGTTTTACGTTAAACACCCCTTTACTAAATACTCTTTACAAAACACTATTCAACCTAGTATTGACTATGCATGCTCAGTGTGGGGTAATTGTTCAGCTAAAAACCGTGAATTTATTCATCGTATTCAGAGAAGGGCTTCCCGTATTGTAACAAAACATTTTGGTGCACGCGACATAAACGTTTCCAAACTTTTAAAGAACTGAAATGGCAAGATTTTGAGACGAGGCGTGATTACTTTATCAATATGCTTATGTATCGTTGCATACATGGTTTGGCTCCAGTTAGACTATGCAATGAAATCGAAATGTATTTTGATAGGCATGGCTTTAATACCCGAAATTCCGACTCTTTAAATGTTGTCCTACCCAAACCAAATATCGAACTCTTTAAACAATCCTTCAGATATTCAGGCCCCAAAACGTGGAATCATCTCCCGAATGAGTTACAAAATTATGGAACCCTTCCTTCCTTCAAAAGACAATACAAGCAACTTCATTTCTAAATAATCTCCAAACATATTCGTACCTATTTATAATTTATTTACTCACGCTTACTTAGTATAAGTTTAGTATACTTTTTTATTTATAAAGCTGAATTATTTTTGATAATCAATGAATTGTTATTCACGTTTGTTTGTTATGTATTTTTTTTCTGTATTGCTTTATTATCACAATGCTATACGTTTCCCTCTCAACTTTACTTTTTTCTTCATTTCTTACGTAAATTACATTTACGTTTCTTTCTCCCCTTTTCTATCCTCTCTGATCAATCGATCATGTTTATGCATTTCTAATTTTCCATTGCTTCTTTCTTCTCTCTCTCTCTTTCTCACACACACCCTTTCTCTCTCTCTCCCCCTCTCTCTATCTATCTATCTTCTCTTCACTTTCTCTTTCTACTTCCCCTCTCTTTTAATTTTACTAATTTACATATTGTATTATTATTGTTTATACTGTTGTATTACCAATTTGTTTATACGGTTGTATTATTAATTTTGTCGCTTATGATTTACACTTGCTTTGCATTCTGATATTATGTATGTCCTAATCAGGACCATGATGTAAAAACAAGCCTCTGGCTGATCATGTTTTATCCTGAATAAATACTTTTAAATAAATAAATAAAACTGTCCTTTGTCATCTAGCTGGTTGCTGCCCAGTCACTGTTCCTGCCACCGGCTTGGACCTTCACGCGTTTTGTAATTTACAATGAAAGTTACTATTCAAATGCGCGCTTATACAGGCACTATCTTGTCATAATCTTAACAAGCCCATTTAGTCTTTTTCGTTTATTCAACCGTTTCAATCGTTTCAATCAACCAAAATAATGCCTGCTCTATCTTTTTCTTTTGATTATGTTATTATGATTTATGTTGAAGCTTTTTCTTTAATCCACAAATATTCATTCACAAGTTACCAAGATGGAGATTTTTTTTGTGTATTATTTTACCTTGATTTCGAAGCCCAGGCTACTATGAATTTTATGTGGGGGTTTACCCTAGTTGAGGATACTCCAAACTTTATTTTTTTTTGAGGTGAGTGTATCTTTTTATTATATATATTTCTTAATTTAATCTATGACAGCAAATTAGGGAACAAATGAATTTGTGGTTTATGTTGTTGAAAATGTTGTGTGAATTGAGTTGTGTGGTTGATTGCGAGCAAGTTTCGACAGTCGGAAAGATAGAGAGAGAGAATATATATATATATATCCGTAAGTTAGACCATGGAACGTCCAAAAGTGCTCTACGTGGAAACGGAGCGAGTATATTTCAGGGAAGACGGAGTTTCCTTAGTAGTGCCCAACTACTGTCAGTTCACCAACCTGATGATTGCTCCGGCAAGAAACTGACAGTAGTTGGGCACTAAGGAAACTCCGTCTTCCCTGAAATATATATATATATATATATATATATTATGAAGGGGGTAGTAGAGAGAGAGAGAGAGAGAAAGTGTGTGTGTGTGTGTGTGTGTGTGTGTGTGTGTGATATCGATAAATTATAGACCCTACCGGGTACAGAGAGAGAGAGAGAGATGACTGTATAATGCAGATAGATCCTATGTTCATAATCGGTGAATTATTGATACTGTGAAAGATGCAATATGCCTGCTACCCACCCCCTCTAAAGTTTATGTTCTATGGCATTGGCATGTAAGCTAATCAAAATATCCGATCTCGGGACGTAATTCATGTCTAAAAAAAGCATATTTTTATTATCTCTCACATTTATTTAATATGTCCATGGGGGGGGGGGGGGAGGGATTGAAGCCCCCACATAACTCAGCACCCTATATGACCAAATTATTTTTCAAATTATCATTCTAAGTCACCACAACAGCACAAGATGAAACGAGTTGGGCATTTTTACACGAGTACAAGTGCACAAGAAAGTCACCGTATATAGCTATAGGCAATGATATAGTACACGGCTCATTATCCCCGTCTCTCTCTCTCTCTGTCTCTCTCTCTCTCTGTCTGTGTCTCTCTCTCTCTCTCTCTCTTTCTCTATACGAAAACAAAATTCTTCTCTGTCAATTAGTTTCAATTTTAGAGTCTAACTTCAGTGTCTAGGTATAGGGAACCCCGGATTGAAGTAGGATCGAATAATAACTAATAATGTGTGAGACATTTGGCATGCTTTTAACCAGAGAAGATGAGATCATCTTCTAAACATGTTAAAAGTCTTTAAAAGTAAAATGAAAGTAAATAAGTGTGCCCCGGGGGGGGGGGGGCCACTTCCATTCACGAGTGGATACCATGCGCGACCAAGGGGGTTCGAAAAGCACCCTAAACACGTAATTTCCATATTCTGAAAATGCCCCCCTTAACAAGTATTGGCGTGTGAAACCCTACCCTTAACAAGTATTGGAAACAAAACGATACTCTTGGCAAATATTCCCTGAAATGAACCCCTAAACAAGTACAGGAATGTTTTGTTGTTACGGGTCCTTCGGTCGTCGGCTTTACCCTATTTGGTTTAGTACGACCCCATACAACTTCTACACCTCGCGCAAATCGGACTCTAAACACGAAGTGTTGGGGCAAAAAGGACATCCTTTATAAAACATTTTAATTTTTGTTTTATCATCCCCGCAAATTTGACCCTAAACACGTAATTTTCCTAGCGAAATAGATACCCTTTTTTCATTATTTTTGTGTTTTTGACACCCTTATCACGTTACGTACGTAACGTGCCCTGTCGTGAAAAGGACATCCTTTTTACGTGTTTCTTTGGTCGCGCATGGTATCCACTCGTCAATGTAAGTGGCCCCCCCGGGAAGTGTGCACGGAAGACTGTGTTCACGACTGTCGGTGTCCACGTAGCATGCAGCATGTCTTGGCCTGTCAATCAAGAAGTAGGTCTAGATCAGTGACGCGCTCGTCGTATAGGAGAAACAGAAACAGGTATTCGTTATTTTTCCTTGTTTGAAAATTTTAGTGGAAAATAATTTTGTAAAACGACTAACCAGCATAAAGAGGCCCCTGAATGATCAACACACACACATTAGTAAAGCGTTTTATGAACCAAGTCCCGCGACTCTTGGCTATTGTGCAATCGGCACCTATATGTCTATACACACCAAATTCCTAGATTGGACCGTATAGCCTGGCTTAGTGGCGGACTGACTGGACTCCCACGCGAGTGACATGTGGTCGATGAATTTTAAAAGCGAATGTCACGAAGAAAAAAAAAATCTTTAAACAGGGATACCAGTTTTCAGGCAATTGCCTGATATCAGGCAATCTGATAATATTTCAGGTAATTTCCTACAAATTATTGGGCCACTAATTTAATGTGGCAAATTTTGGGCATTTTCCTACTTTTTCATTAAAGCCCACTGGCATCCCTGTTTAAATATGCAGGTTGCTTAAAGGAACTGGTAAAACATGCGCGAAAGTTTTGTCATACAAAGCATGAGAGCCTGTGAATGAAAGGTTGTACAAATGTAGCCAAATAGGGATTTGTAATTTCACATAACATTAGCAAACTTCTTTTAGGAAGAACAATTTTCCAGTCATGGGATGACTAATGACTATTAAAAGTTGTCAATGTTCTCATTCCAGGTCACGATCAAGGTTGCACTCCAGGTCAAGAAGTAGGTCTAGATCAGTGACGCGCTCGTCGTATAGGAGGAACAGAAACAGGTATTCGTTTTTTTCCTTGTTTGAAAATTTTAGTGGAAAATAATTTTGTAAAACAACTAACCAGTATAAAGAGGCCCCTGAATGATCAACACACACACATTAGTAAAGCGTTTTATGAACAAAGTCCCGCGACTCTTGGCTATTGTGCAATCATCGCCTATATACACACCAAATTCCTAGATTGGACCGTATAGCCTGGCTTAGTGGCGGACGGACTGGACTCCCACGAGAGTGACACGAGATTGATGAATTTTAAAAGCGAATGTCATGAAGGGAAAAAAAATACTTTAACATGCAGGTTGCTTAAAGTAACTGGTAAAACATACGCAAAAGTTTTGTCATACAAAGCATGAGAGCCTGTTAATGAAAGGTTATACAAATGTAGCCAAATAAGGATTTGTAATTTCACATAACATTAGCAAACTTCTTTTAGGAAGAACAATTTTCCAGTCATGGGATGACTAATGGAAAGAACCAGTTCCCAAGTTGGTGGTAATTTGATTTTTCAAGCTATTAAAAGTTGTCAATGTTCTCATTCCAGGTCACAATCAAGGTTGCGCTCCAGGTCAAGAAGTAGGTCCAGATCAGTGACGCCCTCTTCATATAGGAGAAGCGGAAACAGGTATTCGTTTTTGTTTTTTTTTTCCTTCTTTGAACATTTTATTGGAAAATAAGTTTGTAAAACAACTAACCAGCATAAAAAGGCCCTGAATGATCAACACACACACACACACACACATATTAGTCAAGCGTTTTATGAACCAAGTCCCGCGACTCTCGGCTATTGTGCAATCGGCCTCTATATAATTATCTATAGGGCCTAAATTGTACACACCAAATTTCTATATAGATTTGACTGTATAGCTTGGCTTAGTGACTTACCGACTGCACTCCCACGCGATTGACACAGGGTTGATCGTGCGTACAAATTTTTTCTTCCCCCTCCTCTCACACATATTTCCATTGAACTTATGGGATGGTTGCTGCCATGCCTGTGACTGTTGGGAGGGGTTCATTTTTGGATAGCCCTATGAAAGGGCAGAGGAGGGGATCTCTTTTAAAATCATAGACATTCCATGATTCTAGCAACCTCTTTTTAGAACCTATCAGTAGATACACATGAAAAATGCTTATTTATAAATTTCAGTTGATTATATGTATTATAATGCACCATAGGCTACTGCATTGTAATAGAAAATGCATACAATGTTTTATTTTGTCACAAACAACATGTTCTTGCTTCAGTATTTCTTATTTTTTATGACTTGGCTACGAAATTAACAAACTTTTGAAAAATTAAAATTTTCATGTGATCCTCCTCACAGAATGTGTGATTGTCCCTTTAACTGAGTGAACAGGTCAAAAATAATACTACAAACAATAAATTAAGTCAACATGTAGTAAAGTGTAAGAAGTAGAACTAGAGCAACTGTGCTTCAAAAACACAAAATAAGGCAACATACAGTGGTATATGAAATAAATGGAACTAGAGCAAAAAAAAAATAAAAAATAAAATAACAACAGCAAAATTAGAACAACCGTGCTTCAAAAACACATGTACAGTAGTGTGATTTTGCATTTTCAAATTATGCATGTATTTGTGTATTACCTTGCTCCATAGGCTACTGTTCTAATTTCTCTCGCATACAAAAAACATTTCCTTGCCACTGTGCTTCAGTATTTCATTTTAATGAATTTGCTACCAAAGCAATACAAATTTTCAGTTGATCCTCCTCACAGAATGTGTGAATTAATTAATATCAATGTAAAACCATTCTTGCTGTTGTATAATAATTTGAGATTACATTCAAAATATTGTAATTAACAATAAATATAAACATTGAAACACTTGTGTCGTCTTTTTAAATTATAACTTATGTTTGCCATCATTTTTTATTAAACTATGGACACTTTTTATATTCTATGACACCAATGAGGTAAAAAAAAATATCTACATCCAAACTGTTTGTATTTTGATATTAAATTAACCTGATTAACCTTACAGATGCCTCAATTCAGCATTGTCTAATTTCAAGAAAATGCCCCAATCCTTATCAATATCAGTTGTCTGTCTGAATGCCTCAATTTGTACAGTCAAAGTGTAATTTATTGGTCAAATAAATTATAATTACATGTGTTTTCTGTCTCACTTAGATCCAGGAGTTCACAGAGTCCATCACTACACCGCAATCAAAGGTATGTGTTATATAATATTTATTATTTTGTAAAATTATAATATGTGATGCTCCATGACGAACCAGGTGTAAAGTTGCAATTTGAGGTTTTTTCATTTTTATGGGCAGCAGCATGGCTGCAAGGCACACTTAGCTTTCGTTTGTCCGGAGGGATGTGTATCCTGATGGATGGATGTGTGTGTCTCTCGTCAACAATTTTACACACGAAAAAAGTGAACCTTGACCAGAAGGCAGAATCCGATTTTGATGAAACTTGGTACATGGGATAGTGGTTGGCACAAGCATTACCTACGCAAACTGTTGACAGAAAATGCACATGTTAATGAGCTCATTTGCATATTTGTTCTGATTGGCTAATATATAAAAAGGTGAACCTTGAGCAGAAGGCAAAGTCCAATTTTGATGAAACTTGGTATGTGAATAGTGGTTGGCACAAGCATTACCTTCACAAACTGTTGATACAAAATGCACATATTAATGAGCTCATTTGCATATTTATTCTGATTGGCTAATATACAAGAAGGTGAAACTTGCCCAGAAGGCAAAGTCCCATTTTGACGACATATGGTACGTGGGTGGTGTTGGACACAAGTATTACCTATGTAAACTGTTGACAGTAAACATGCATATTAATGAGCTCATTTGCATATTTGTTCTGATTGGCTAATATACAAACAGGTGAACCTTGACCAGAATGCAAAGTCCATTTTGACGAAACATGGTATAATGTGGGTAGTGATGGACACAAGTATTACCTATGCAAATTGTTGATGGTAAACATGCATATTAATACGCTCATTTGCATATTTGTTTTGATTGGCTATCTACAACAAGGTGAACGACCAGAATGCTACTTAAGTCCAATTTTGATGAAACTTGGTATGTGGGTAGTAGTCAACACAATTATTAACCATGCAAACTGTTATTGTTAGATATACATATTAATGAGCTCATTGCATTTTTTTCTGAATGGCAAAAAAGCGGCCCACAGTTTATATTATGTGAATATAGTGAGCGCTCTAGTTGAGGTATTTATACTCTCCAAAATATATGCTCTAAAATGATATACAATGTATGGTGACTGCTCAATGAAAAGACATTGAAAATTTAAGATTTGTAGTTGAAAATCCTTTGTTTTCTGTTGTTGAGTTGGGTTTAATGAGCCATATCACAGAATAAGCTCTGGCGACTTTACACCAGGTTCGTCGTGGAGCATCACATATGTATAAAGGTAAAAGAAAAGAATGGCTATGAGAGCTAGCTGGTTTGTTTGTTGGTACATTAATTTCAGACTGCATCAAAATGTAACAAGTATTCAAATGTATGAATTACGCGGGCATAGAGTCAGAGCAATATGAAGAAAATACTTGCGTCCATGATTTTGCTGTACCACAAGCATGCTGAATGCAAGGTGGTATTTGTCTGCTAGTGAGCTGGTGCATCTCACATATTTCTGCAGATGTACATTTTGTTTGTGTGTTGAATAATATTACATGCATCCAATCCTACTTTTAAGATATCCAGAGGTTTACTTGTACACGATCCTTCAATGTGAGACCGTGTCTTAAATCCTTATCTTTTTCCAGTTCCATCATGTGTTTTTTTACTGGATATGTGTAAATCTAATCTACATACATTATGCATTTTAAAAAATGCTTGCTTTTATTTTAATCAAGATCACCTTCACCACAGGGATCAGATCATCAGCAAAGGATGACGTATGTTGGTTCCGTATTGAATAATTATGAACTCGGAGAAAAAGAAAATTCAGAAGCATGATCAAAATGCTAATAAACAGCGAATTGGTGTAGAGCACTGCATGTGAATTACAACAAATCATGCTTCCTGTCAGCCAATGGAATGCCAATGTAGTTCGAAAAGTCAAAATTTGGCCAAGAATGACACAATCTTTATCAGTGCATGATTTTAAAAAAGGAGAAAAAAATTGGTGAGAAGGCCATTTCCTTTAAGGTGCATACTTGTCCATTTTTTGTGTGTGAAATTTCCTCCATATCCAAACAAGTACTTCATGTAACCACTTTCTACTGTCTTAACCTGACCAAATGCTAGTGATATGCTGGACTCACAATAAATTTATTTTATCTTCTTCTTGCATTAATAGAAGCAAAACTTTCTTCATCTCCTGCACAAGCAGTGCAGGAGAGAAGAAACAATCACGGATGTTCATCTTGTCTGAGATAAAATGCCAGGATCCTGCAGCTTTCATTAAAGATGTGAAGAAAGCTTTCCGCATCGGCAGATGCAAAATCAATGTGACCTACAAGCTTCATGGGGAGGAGGTGACGATCGATGCACATGATGTAGATAGTTTGATGGTTGCATTTGAGCAGCTGAAGAACTTCTCAAAGATGTCCCTCAAAGGTAAACAAAAACTAGATCTCAAGTGAGATATGAACCTAGCTGGCATGTTGTTTATAGAAGGTACATTTTATAACCAAATCACTTTCTTGACACCTGTGGCGAGGTCAAAGGTCAGATGAAGGTCAATGTTATGACTTGTCATTAAATGTGTGGGAGAACATGTATTTCATAGCCAAATCACATTTTTGATCTTTATGACCTCTGCATGACCTTTGACCCCATCAAGAGACTTGACAAGAGACTTCCAAGCATTTAAAACTGGATGCATTACAAAAACCAATTGGAAGCATATACCCAAAATTAGCAGCTGCCACTGTATAGACCCTGTCCCGATAACGTCTGGTTGTCTTTGGGATTGAAAGATACAGGCCATGACATGAACAGGTAGTGACAGACTACAGCTTATTTGTCTTACGCACCAGGCAATCTCTGACTCTAACGGGTACAGAGTCTATTCAATGACTAAAATACAAATAGTATTGAAATTTATGCACTCTTCAATTAGCCCTGCTCCAGAGCTGGACATGGTTCAAATATCAGAAGTTCCAATCATCCTCCCTACTCCCTACTCCACAACAAGGCCAAGAGATCCCATTATCAGTCACCACCCTCTGTATTTTCCTCGGCCTGACGGCCTCGGCTGGATCTCGGCCTTGGAGATGTTTCTGTTGACTTGCTGTTAGCATGTGGGAGCCAGTGGCATCTGAGGAGTTGGATATAAGTGACTGGTCATTTCTTAACAGTATAGGCTAGAGTGTAGTGGTGATATAATGAGTCTATAGTATATTATATAACTCATGCTAAGAATGTTGAATAATCCTGTCCTCTGATTGGTCAAAAGTCTGGTCATAGTTTTAGCCAGGGCTGGCCAGGGAAGCTGAGCGTTCAATAGTCATCGTTCAATAGTCGTTTTCAATAGTCATTTTTTCAACGGCAGTCAATCCGTGTTTTGTGCGAGCGCAGACACCGTTGTGAAGGATTTTGAAATGTATAGACTACAATGTATTTATTATATTTGGTAAGTATCAGAACCGAGGAATATCCCTCAGGGCTGCGCCCCTCGGAATATTCCTCGGTTCCAAAGGAAAATGTTTTGATTTTTCACAATGCCTCCCGAAAAAAACTGATGCGCAGTTATTAACCTCTAATTGTAATGAAATTGTGCCAGTTATGAATGACATGAAGAGCTTTGCATTAGTCTTTTTGGAGGCATTGTGAAATATCTTAACATATTGATGTTGACCTTGGTTCCAAAGAAAAAAATGTTTAGACTTTTCATAATACTCTCAAAACAACTGGTGTACAATTATTAATCCACTGCAAGTGATAAAGTTTACATCATAATATTCTTTTAATTTTACGAACTGCCAATAAATCTCATATACGAGACCTATAATTTTTTTAACCTGACTTTGCGATGGAATAATACTACATAATTTCAGTATGTTTGAGCTGTAGCAAACATTTCTCTTTTTTTTGTCACCCTAATATTGAAAAAGAAAATGTTGAATTGTCTGGAGTAATAAGGATGAGTCAAGAGTTATATACCTCTGGCAATTGGCAGTCTTGTGACAAGATGTGTAAAGTGTCAGTGCGAAATATCTCCTTTTCAAATTGCTAGTTAGTGCAAATTAAATAGTTAGAAAAGAAATGTATTTTCAAGAATTTCCATCACCCTTAAATGGCTTAATGTATCATTCAGCAAGATCAATGCAGTATTTTTCTAGAATGTGCAGTGGATCTGGGCCATACTAGTGTCCCTGAAAGGAATGGCAATACATTCCTCCCCATTTTTGATTCTTGTAACATTTTCCATTATTTTGTTTTATCCTTAAAAGGCAAAGTCACACTTTCGCACATCAGTGGGATAACGGCCTTGGTAAACCACTTGGAGAATCATACAAAGAGAGACAAGGTAGCCTCATTGCTGGCAAGACGATGGAAACGAGTGATTGAAGACCGATTCATCACAGATCAAGAATTGAATGAAGAGGGTGTGCCATTGGCAAGTGATGTAAGTATTCCTTAGATTTAAAACTGAATAAAACCAGTTTGATTTGTATGTACTTTTGATTGAAATGCATAGTCGGACTGGTCATATGGATGGTCGGGAAATTTCCAGATGGGCTGGCTGTTTGTCAGGGCCGGTTGGGCCACCGGGGCCGGTTAAGTGTATTAAAATATCATGTTTAGAATTGTAGTTTTGAGTTTGTAATGGAAATCACATGCGTAGTTATGTAGGAATGTCAATCCTTGCCTTTCCTTTTTTTTTTCTTTTTCACCACCTAAAAAATCATCATGGGGGGGGGGGAGGGGGAGCAATATTAACATCTGCCTTTGGTTGGGATGGTCATTTCAAAATTAAGAATGTAATTAATCATGTACCAGTGTTGTGAGAGTAAAATATTTTAAGTAGAACAAACAGGTGAAGCTGAGTTGTTCAGTGTTAAAAAATAATGGTAGATTGAAGGCAGCTGTTAAAAGCAATACCTTTATTCCCTATAATAATTGTTGATATGACTGAACTGACATATTGTTTAGTGCGTGAACACTCCCCAGCACAACTGAAACAATCTTATTTCCATACAGAGTATAACTATAAAAAAAAACACTACCCCCCACTCCATAAAAAATACAACACTAATCAATGTGGTTGACAAACAACTTCCATATCATCATAATTTAATTAGCACAAAGTAGGAATAAAACATTTTTTTTTTATTTGCTCAAATTGTGGGCGAAAAAAGCACCCCAAACACATATTTTTCACATTCTTGTCACAGAATTCAAAGACTTGGCACAAGCCGTGGCATTTGAAAACTTGTTGATTGCATTGTAAACTGTGCATATTTTTATCATTATTTTTATAACATTGGAAAATAAAACCAACCACAACAACAAACATAATTGAAATTATGTCTCGTTCCAAGTCTTGCAGCTGGTTCCAGTGTGCAAAAACACCTAGAAATTGATGACATTTGAAATGTCAAGTTTTATTCCCAATAACTGCTAATTGAATTATTGGGGGAGAGACATGTGTCATGTAGGCCTATTTATGGTATAAATGTTTTTGTTGTTATTTTTCTGGAATGGGGAGAAGCAAGGTAAATGTCACAATGGCAAACTTTTATTTTAATGTACTCTGTTTTAATATCGCATCTATTTTTCTACCACATTGCAGATACGCAGCCCAGATACAGCATGCAGGTCAGTATATACAGAGTTGCCTGCAGTAGTAACTGGCAACCTGCAGGATCAGAATGACATTTACAATTTTACTGATGAAGACGGAGTGGACGATATGGAAGGTGGAGAGAGAGAGGTACAAACAGGGCAGAATGAAAAAGGCACGCCAGGAGAACATAATGAAGGCGAAGGAGGTGAAGAACATAATGAAAGCGAACCAAGTGAAGAACATAATGAAGGCGAACCAAGTGAAGAACATAATAAAGGCGAAGCAAGTGAAGAACATAATGAAGGCGAAGCAAGTGAAGAACATAATGAAGGTGAAGCAAGTGAAGAACATAATGAAGGTGAAGCAAGTGAAGAACATAATGAAGGTGAAGCAAGTGAAGAACATAATGAAGGTGAAGCAGAAGATAACAATGAATGAAAGTCACAATTGAAATTGGACATTTAACAGAGAGCTGTGTAACTCATAAAATTGAACTTTATATTTTATAAATGTAACTATTAAACACTCATCCCTCGATCATTGAAAAGAAAACAGCAAACAAGAGAATGGTATTAATCATAGACATAAAATCAAACAAGTGTAGTTATTAAACACCCAAAATCAGTGTCTACCCTCACCATGTGATCTACTCAGACACAAAAAGTGTCTACCCTCACCATGTTATCATTATTCATGCTTTAGTGCAGCAAGCATAGTGATGTCATGTTCACATAATTTGAATGGACTGACGTCACTGTGCAAGCATTAGAGCATGAAATCTATCCCTCCCTTCCTTCCTTTGAACTTGAAGTGCTACTGTTACTGATTTCAGGAAAGAAGAATTGGCATCAGCATATTCAACATCAGTGTGAATTTTGATGATGTTGAGAATGGACACATTTAGTGTATTTCACAGTAAACACCATTCTGTTAATTGGCAAGAAAGCCAAGAGATGGGTCTTTAAAAACTCCATTTATAACTTATCAGATTTAATGATTGAGTGGCAGCACAATGAAGTGACTCACAATGTGGATGAGTATGACCAAGGATCTTAGATTTGCCAACAGGCTATTCATAAAAGTGGGACAACTGTTACAGAGGAAAGGGTCTCGCCATTTTATCTACAACTTCCATGAATAGTTTACAAATGCTAACATGCACGTGATGAAGCAAACTTGCTTAAGAGTTTGTGGGACCATTGTTTGGAGAAGCACCCAATGTTTCTTTCTAAGCACACAGGCAAGCAAAACAATCTTTAACCTTCAATACATACAAGTGTCACCTTATCTGCTTTGGGTGCTCAATTTGAATACATTGATTGAACCTGCTAAGGATTTGATCACGTACAAACGGAAGCAAACCACCCAATCTGGAATAAAAGACAGTTATATTTGCTTGAATCTAGGCGATATCCTTAAACACACGCATATAATTATGCACAAGTGCATTGTGTGAACGCTTGTAATTTGTAGCTGTGTGCAACAAAGCACACACTGACATCACTGCCAAGCCTTGTTGCGACAGATTATAGTGCTAATTAAAGGATTGCAATATACAGGTGTTTCATCGCACAACGATTTAGTATTTATTTTATTTAGGAAATTTATTGCTGTATTTTTCTGGAATGAGTAAATGAAACTTAACTTACTGAAATGTATTCCTGCACATACCCACTTCAAATTTAATTGTTAAATGTTTATAAATCTTTGGCTGTATGGAATTTCTAGTCCGCCATTCAACGTGTCAATGCAAAGTTGGTGATGATAGACTGATGTGTCATGAACTCATCTCTAGTGTCAACTATCCCTTCAAGCATAAGTGTCGTGTGCCATGGTAACATGCACAGGGAAAAATTGTTCTATCATTTGACTTAGGGCAGAGAAAAAGGGCACTATCATTTCAGCTTAGTAACTTTTTCCCTGTGACAAGTTTGTGAGATTGATAGTAAATATGACCAGTGAACAATAATCTTATGTATTAGGTGTATATATATATATATACAGTGCGTCCCAAAAAGAACTATACACTTTTTAAATAGCTACCAAATAGGAATATATATGATTATTGGGGAAAAAATTTATAAATATATAAAGCTCATATCCTCAACTATCAATATGATACAAAAAATTCCAAAAATAACGCATGCTTCAGTGAGTAATGCCCACTTTTGTATAGGACACAAAAATTACCCTGCGCAGGAATTCACTATTCATTTTGCACCTGGTTATGGAACGCCATGATAAGTCAAAATTAATGATGGAATCAATCGGCCAACAAAGACAAAAATAAATTGAAGTACAGGCAAAAATCAATGATATGAAAACAAAACAGTAAAATATTACATTTTTGCATAATATTGATTGTTTTTTTAACTCTTGGTTTATTTTTGACTCTGTTTGCTGATTTATTCCATCATTAATTTTGACTCCTTCATGGCGTTTCATAACCACGTGCAAAATGAATAGTGAATTCCTGCGCAGGGTAATTTTTGTGTCCTTTACAAAAGTGGGCATTACTCACTGAAGCATGCGTTTTTTTCAGAATTTTTGGTGTCATAATGATAGTTAAGGATATGAGCTTTATATAAATATAAACATTTTACCCAAGAATCTTATTACCTTTATTTGGTAGCCATTTCAAAAGTGTATAGTTCTTTTTGGGATGCACTGTATATATATATATAATAAAAAGTTATGTCCAAAAGCACCTAAAAGTGGCATTTGTACTCTACATATGAATCAATATTCGACCTTTAGGGTCATTCACAACTAGTTCAATGCCAGTTTTGAATTCTGTGGGACATACAAGCTTTGGAATGTTTTTTTGTTTGTTTTGTTTTGTTTTCCCTACCCTGAAGTACATGAGTGGGGATTTAATGATCTAAACTAGATTTTGTGCGCTAATCCCTACTGGAAAATTTAGGATATAATGCAAAAGTGTTTCAATATTTGTCACATGCCTGTACCTGTTTACAGTAATAACTCATTTGTACTATTTATTTAGGTTATAAAGGCATTAATAGGTGATGTGATCAAATGAATTCAGTAATTTGTCAGATGTGTTGATTTTGAGATATAGCCAGTTACAGTGTTCAAATCCCTTTGTATTTTGTTATTTTCAGCTGTACTAAATTGGCCATACCATTACAACAGTAACTCAAATAATTTTAGTTGGGTTTACAGCAAAATCCAGCTCTAAATATGCTTATTATAACTTAAGACAATGGAAAAAAATTAAATTTGAGGTAAACTTAAGGCAACAGGACCTTTTGACATAGGAGATTTGGTCGTTCGTCGTAACTTGCGAGTCCTAATCGGCTATAGTGAAATTTGTAAAGATTTTAAATCAGGTGTGATGCTGAATCCAAATATCCAGTTACAATTTTGTGGGTCTTGTGGTTCTTCAATTATGATGTAAAAAGAGTTGAAATGGACCATCTTCATAAAATGACACATAACTGAAAAACCACAATACATTAAGAAATTATTTAAAGTGTACAAAATGTACGACTTGTATTCCATGACCAAGAAAAGCATTCAGGGTTTATTTGTCATTAATCTCCTATTCTAAACCATGAAAATTATCTTTTTGTAGCTGCGCTACAAAGAAAGCATCCTGTACCCTTAAGGGAATCTCTTAACCATGATTAAGTTAAAGGAAGCACATAGTTTAAGGGACTCATGGCGAGTGTTTTATTACACAAGTGTTAATGGTGAAAATGGCCACAGGACAAAAGTTCCTTCTAAGTCAGCAATATTTAATTCTCCATTTTCAGTGCCACAAAAATCTTCTTAATGTGTGTAATTATGGAAGTTATATCTCACTATGATAAATGCTTTTTCCTGACCCCCCCCCCACTATACTTCATGATCAATTTTGCCAAAACTGGTTTATGTCATTAAGAGACAATGCCGACGAACTGTTCAATACAGTTAGAGGAAGGGTAGTAAACAAAATCCAGCAGTCATATCACATGTATCACATTTTTAAGTATAATAAATTGTTTCTTCCATTACAAAATATTTTTGCAAGCAGGTCTTTTTATTTGTTCACTAGTACCACATAAAATACTCCTGGCATTGCATGTCATCGTTAGATTTGCGATAGTATATTTAATTAGTTAATGCTAGAGTTCCATGTAATTATCTCCCAAAGAATTTAAAGGTGGGTGATCCGTTCCACAGCATCATCCCCCACTTTACCGTATTGCATATATGGAGATTTTGGAACCACATGAATGTTAATATTTTCTCCATGATCCCTTTAGATATGAACAAAATATTATAGAGGGCTAGAGGATTAAAAAATTAATAAAAAAAATTTAAAGAAATCTTTTATATACATGCACATCTGACATTGCACCATTCTTGGTGTCCTCATACTCTGTGACTGAAGTACATGTATGAATACAGAGTTTCAAAGATGATGTTCAACTATGTGATTGTTTGGCAGAAGTGCATGACCACAGGAAAGATGCAATAGTATTATTATAAAGTCCTGATATTTGAAATCATATGCCAAGATAAGATTTTGAGACGAATGAAAGAGAGCAGGCACCAAAAGTCAATATATATATTTTGAAAACCTGCTCAAAGTGGCATTGTATTGTGTGCAGGTGCTAAAAATTGCTAAAAAATGTTTGATATTGCACAGAGTTTCAAAAACTTTCTCATAGATGCACCAAGTTTCTCTAAATTACATTAAGTTGTGCAAAGTTCCCTTAAGTTGTGCAAACTTTTCCAAAGTTTCCTGAAAATGTGCTTAGTTGCACAAAATTGCTGGAAATGGCGCAAAGTTGTACAAAATTGCCTGAAATGGTGCAAAGTTGCGCAAATTGCCCCGAAATGGCGCAAAATTGCACAAAAATGCCGGAAAATGGCGCGAAGTTGCGTAAAATTGCTGGACATGGCGCAAAGTTGCGCAAAATTGCCGGAAGTTGCGGAAAATTGTCAGAAATGGGCACAAAATTGCCGGAAGTTGCGGAAAATTGCCAGAAATGGGCGCAAAATTGCCGGAAATGGCGCAAGGTTGCGCAAAATTGCCGGAAGTTGCGGAAAATTGCCAGAAATGGGCGCAAAATTGCCGGAAATGGCGCAAAGTTGCCCAAGCAAATGCAAAGTTGCCTAAACTTGCATGTCAACTTTGCATAATGTTGCGCAATCTTTGTCAATTTTGTCAATTTAAGGCAACTTCTGTCAATTTCCATTGTGACATGGGGCCTAAAGTTCCACTAAGATTTTTGTACGATAGGAAATTTACTCTGTTAACTGACCACCAAGCCCTGACCACTATTTTGGATCGAAGCATGGAGTTCCATCCCTTGTAGTAGCAAAGGGTGCAAAGGTTAAATGATTAAATGGTTGGTTAATTTACCTCACTGCTAAGAAAGCATGTGTATGCTTGTTAGTAAGCAACCAAGGGACCGACAGATTTAAGTCCCCTCCAAAGGACTCGGTAATGAGGATTAACACCTTACCAAAGGGCATTAGCGCATCCACTTGGTTTTGAACCCAGGTACTCCTGGTTACGAGACCACTGCTCTATATCCACTGAGCCACAGCGCCTCCTGAACATTGATTTTGATTGCCCACCAGTATGAGAAGCGTTTCATGAAGTGTCATGTCAGTGATTTTTACTAACAAATTTACTCTCGGGAGTCTCAGCCAATCAGATGCAAGGATTTCAGTAGCTTATAACAGCTGTCAGTAAAAATCACTGACAAGACACTTCATGAATGCTCCCCTGAAGTCTCAAGAGCATGCAAAGGCAGACATTTTGTCAAGGTTTCCAGTCAAAATACATTCACCTTTGAGAAGTACCAGTGAATTACACCGATGATATGCATACTGTGGTAGGAGAAATCAGTGAGGAAACTAGGAAGGACTTTGTGCTCAGCAAAGTAGGGCCTACTAAGCCCAACTGTGAAAACTTCCTGTAAATGGATTATTCTCTTACCAGTAATGAATTTCATATATGAAAGAACAATTCGTATGTTTTCCAATTTAGTAACTGGTTTACGTTTCAATGGTCGCGCATCGCTGAACACTATTGTTTTCAAAGTTTTGTGCAAAATCCCAGGTGGTTCACTTTCTTGCAAAACATAACAGGTACAAGAAATACTTTTTTTTCGAACGGTCTGGGTGCTCCTATTTTCTTTAAAGGTAAATTTTCTTTAAATTGTGTTACAGAAGTTGTCATCTAACTCTTTAAAAAGAAATTGAACCATGTGGGACTCTGTACAAAATGTTAAAGATAACAATGATGCGTGATCCTGGAAACCTACACCAGCTACACTTGGAAAACATATTAATTACTCTTTGATATGAAATTCAGTACTGGCAAAAGCATAATCCATTTACAGGAATTTTTCAAAGCTGGATTTCCTCCTATTGTGTGTGATGAATGGTTGGCCTAAACACTGTGAGGAAAAACTTAGAATTCTTCAGTAGAAGAAATGAACTGTCAGTAGATAAGAGTGCTTCATGTGGAGTATCAGGGCCATAATACCTCCCAAAATTTAGAGAAAGACTATAAAAGAAACTGCACAAGGAGCATACAGGAGTTGTCAGAATGAAATCAATCAATCATGGGAGTTATTTCTGGTACCCAAACACTCTCAGAACACTGGGTAAAATTTCGTTGGTATAAATTTACTGGTTATAAATTGCCCATTGTTGAGCAAATTGGGCAAATTAGCTTTAATACGTGGTTGGTTAAAAACGTTTTACTTTCAGGTTGGGTAAAATACAGATCTGGGGGATTCAAATCACAACATTGGTTAAAACATTAAGATTTTAAACCAACCTTTAGATAAACCCTTTCCCCCATCGATCCGGTTGCTTATACATAGGCCTAACATGTGCCTCTGGGAAGAAGCATGCATAATTAAGAAAACATTAGCATGATGTAGTTGTGCGTACTGCGTAATTTTGATGCTCCTCCACAAAAATTTACCACCGCAGTTTCAGAGGTTCCCCGCGTGTATATATAGGCCTACACAACGGAAGCATCTTTATTTACACAACGAAAACAGAGGCTCTTGATCGTATTTGAAGGCAAATTTTAAAAAATGATATGAAGGAGTGGACATTTGGGAAGATGATCATTGTGTCAATAAAAAGACAATGAACACAAATGCCCACAACAGATTTAAGCTTGACGAAGCTCCAATGATAATTTTCTAACCATAAACTCGAAGTCAATACCACAATTTTGGAAAAATTTCGCAGAACTTTATTGTGTTCCCAGGTAGAAAAACCAGTTGAAACCAGTTGGATTTTTAACTGGTTTCTACTCAAATTCAACTGGTACCAGTTGAAACCAGTTCACACAACTGGTAAAATTCACATGCACCATTAAATTCCAGTTGAAACCCATTGAAACTACTGGCATATGCTGAAAACAAACCAGCTGATTCCAGATGAAACCAGTTAATAATACTGGTATCAAACCATAACACCAGTTGAGACCAGTTAAAACCAATAGGCCTTACTGGTATATATACCAGTTGATACCTCTTTAAACCAAAAACAGCAAACTGGACCATTCAATACCAGTTCATTCCAATTGGCACCCACTGAAACCAAATGAGTGTATTTCACCAGTTGATTCCATTTGAAACCCATAAATCTGTACTGGTATATCATTAGACCAGTTAATACCAGTTGAAACAAAAGGTCTTACTGGTATATAAATCAACCAGTTGATTCCAGTTAAAACCCAGTGGCAAAATTTGACCATTTGGTACCAGTTGATTCCAGTAGGAACCCATATGAATGTATTTACCAGTTGATTCCACTTGAAACCCAGTAACCATCCGGGCATACCTTTAAACCAGTTGATACAAATTAAAACCAGTAGGCTTACTGGTATGTAGATTTACCAGTTGAACACCAAAGTGGACCACTTTATACCAGTTGATTCCAGTTGGAACTCACTGAAACCCAATGAGTGTATTTCACTGGTTGATTCTATTTGAAACCCATAACACCATACCGGTATTTTGTTAGACCAGTTGATACCAGTTAAAACCAATAGGTCTTACTGGTTTATAGATTGACCATTTGATTCCAGTTGAAACCCATAGGCCAAATTGGACCATTTGATCCCAGTTTATTCCACTTGAAACCCAATAACCATACTGGTGTATATCATTAGACCATTTGATACCAGTTTAAAACCCATAAAACCAAACTGGAACATTTGATACCAGTTGTCACCCATTGAAAAAATGGGTCTAATTTACCAGTTGATTCCTTCTGAAACCCATTAACGAAAGTGGTAAATCAGAGGACCAGTTGATACCCGT